>LPNX011215339.1:37976-63849 GCA_001517045.1 Pseudotsuga menziesii | reverse complement strand
ATATATATATTTATACATTATATGACTTCGTTTTTGTCTTAGAGCATTCTACTAGATTATTTTACTTGCAGCATAACGAGGATAATTTCCATTTAACAAACATAAATCTGAGATAATAAAAAATACACATTTGAGTATACAGAAAGTAAATCATCAACTCATACTCAAAACCTGTAGATCTGCTGCACCAACTACAGTGGAAGCAGCCACACTCCACCCAACCGTAGACTAGGATCAGCTCCTGTTCCTTCTAGTCACCCCCAAGCCAAACCTCCCAAGAGATAGCAGGGACCCCTAACTTCAGATTCGAAACTCAGAACATCCACATCCAATCATTCCCAACAGCAGGCACTCTCTCAGCAGAGTCCTTCACCCCAGCATACTCAGCAGCGTCATGCCTACACCGTATGCTCCTTTTTGTCTCTTTTTCTTTGGACCCTCTTTTCTTTTCCTAGGTCTTTCCCCATTAGCCCTCTCCCCTTCCTCACCAGAATTCCCAGGGCTTAATGGTATCCCCTATTTCAGGGATGTGTTTGTGCTGATTCTGCACAATTGACACTTTATTATTTTCAGTCCCCGAAGTTAGCTGGTCCTTGTTCCTTACTATCTCCCGCAAGTTTCCTCTTTTAGCCTGGCTGCTTCCACCATATTCCCTGCATCAACAATATTTTTATTATTCATTTTTCATTAACCCCTCGAGGGTAATTATTACATCAGTCCTCCCCGGACTCTTTGTATGAGTCATTAACAGCCATGATTCATCATGCGTAGACAATAAATAAAAATAATAATAACCAAAATAAAACATAGTCTCGGGGCATTACAATTCCTTTGATGTGTTTGCATTTGTTTAGTATTTTGTAGCATTGCTGTAATATCCCTCTACTATGCCCTGGAATATCTTGTAAATTTTGCATATTATTCTATTAGTCTCGGTGAGGGCTCAAGGCCAAGGCCCCGCCCAAGACAACACCTTGTGGCTTATAAAGGTTAACTGTCTAAGTGAAAAAATACTTAGGAGACATAATGCAACTTAACTAAAGGCTAACAGAATGAGTGATCGTCAAAATCCTCTTTTAACAAAGGGAAAGAAATCTCTTAGGACATCAAACTATATGATAAAAATGATGGAATTGTGGATAAAGGTTACCATGCTAAACCCTGCTAAGATATAACCATTAAACAAACAACTATATGGTTATAAAATTATAAATATGTAAATATCATAACATTATGATATTAAATGATAAGTGGGTGGAGTCGAGTAGTTGGGGATTTTATTCTTTAACAGGTAAAATCTTAAGCCGCTATTCCCGTGTAGGAAATAGTGGGAATTATTCCCATAACAAGAAGGGATGCCAGAAATGTCTTAAATAGCTGGCAGATATTGGAAGAACTTATGAAGTTAAGACGTGTGTATACATATATAAAAATAAGGGTTTATATACATACGCACCAGTACGCTTGTGTATTATTTAGGGGAAGGGAAAGCCTACATTGGTAGGCCTGATGAGTAAAGTACAGAGTACTTATATTTTACCAAAGACCCCTTATAACCTTAACAACTGAAGTAATCTTTAACATAGGGTTATTACCTAGTGGCAAATAATAATAATAATATTATATCTACCTTTAACTTATAAATGAAAGGATAATTTCATTTATGAAAGGAATATTTTTCTTTCTTTGTGAAGCGAGAGGAAATTTAGTACTCTCCACCACAAGATTCTCAAAGCATGCAATGGACATACTTTATTTAAGCAAAAATATGTTATCGAATGGAAATATGTCACAAAAGACGATTAGGGGATTGGACGCATGTGCTGGAGGCAATCCTTTGACAGCTAGCTTTACGAAGACCTGTCTTAGCAAAAGCAATGGCAGATTTTCTGCCGTGTTTTCAGGAAAGTTTGGCACTCTTCTGGGAAAGAGTCGTTTTCTGTTAGGTTATTTGAGTAGGTTAAGGAAAAATGCTAAAAGGGGGGGGGGGGAAAGGGTATGGATCTCGGGGAGTACGAATCTCTGCGTTTATGAGAATATGGGTCTCTGCGTTCCTTTCAGAGCATGAATCTTTGCGAGGGGAAAACTATCGTCGGAGCTCACGCTGTCAATGGATATGCAGTCCGACGAAGGGATTTTGATACAGTTGGAGAGACCTTCCATGCGAATGGAAAACGTGCAGTTGGTATGTCTTCTAAGCGATCTCCACTTCGGATGAAGGTCTGTATTTGTGTAACCAATCCTACTGGATGCTGGATTGCTGTATGCATTTGGTTTTGTCTGGGCCCGATTGGATTTTTCCTTTTCTTTATAGAAATTCTCATACTGTGATCACCGAATTTGAAAAGATTCACAAAAGTGATTTTTATCCAACTGCCTGCGAGGTATACGGGAGATAGGGTTGTTTTATTTGTGTCTGCAACCTCCCCCATTGCCTGCACTCTATTAAGTTATCTCCAGTAGTGACTCCTTTTTCCTGTGTTTGATACGGCAACGGAGGAGTGATGCATCCTTCGAGATGTCTAGGCACTCCATCTAATAGCATGTGTGTGGTATGGGATTTTGGGATTCCTTATCTTGTAATGACTGGTGTTAGACCTGTAAACCATATCTAGCTTCCCCTCTTGGCCCGCGTTTGTTCAACTATAGCATGGGATGTTAACAAAAAATATTTTCCCCCCTTAGAAAGGATTTGTATTTTACATTCTCGGTCTGGGAAGAGATGCTTCCTCTTGGCTCTGTGTCTGATCCTGGAGGTTGGTTTTGTTTGTGCATGGCAAGGGCTGGTCCTTGCACGTTACCTCATCATAGCTGTCGTATCCAAACCCCTACATTTATTGCGTTTGTATGATACTAAAGACTTGTTCGACGGCATTCTACTTGGGGAATATTGGGATCGAAGCACCCAATTGTGTACAATATCATAGTTTGAGGGAATGAAAAGAATAAATAGGAGTTTGAGCAATATAAAACAAAAATAAGTTATATAGATCCTGAATGTTTAAAAAGGGTTGTAAATATATAATGTAATTCTGGAAGTAGGTTCTACAGCATGGAATTGGTAGAGTCTAAAACCATTACTTCATTCATATACATATTGAATGACAAATCCAATGATACATCGTGAATATAGAAATCTTTTGCGTAAGGTATGAATCCATGGATCTGCGGGTTACATTACCTATCCCATACATACGAGTCTTACAACAGTCACCCTGGAATATGTTTTTGTAATGATTAAAGTGGCTATATAATCTGTGAAAGAGTAATTATACGGGCCTCATGCCCAGAAGGCAAAAGTGGAATAGCTTGGAAACACTCTCAGAAAGATTCTATGAGAATGATAGAAGATTATGGCAACATTGACGTTGCAGATTGTAACTTTGTTTGATTTCCTAATAAAAATATAAAAAAAATCTGGACGGTTTGGTCTGGACTACCTTTGGTGGACGTAACCCCAAGGTTGGGGTGAACCACGTGAAATTCGGCTGTCTCATTTGTATTACTCTATTGTGTTGGTTTATGTCTTTTGTTACATGATGATGAGGTTATAAGCGCAGCATAATTGTTTTAATTAGTGAAAGATTACTGAATTTTTTTTTACAGATTTCTTAAATGCTTTATATGAGAGGTATATTACATATGGTATCAGAGTGAGGTTGAAACGCTCGGTCCTATTGGGCTCAAAACGCTCCAGCATGTTTTGTTTTTAACTAACGATTGAATTTCTCCGTGACCCAGAAAAACCAACAAGTTTGCACTGTTCGTCTAATCTAGGTGCCTTAAGTTGTACCCAACACACCTGTTTATTGCCCTTGTAGTTGTGCAGGAGAAGTCGATGTCTTACCGGTTTTCAGAAGGTAGCATCCTCTACGATTTTTTTGGGCAGTTTGGATACGTTGGGTGTTGCCCAAGTTTGCATTCCCTCCCAGAAAATACTGCCTGTGTGCGTGTCATGAGTAGGGCGAGTTATGGAGTACCTGCGCCTGTTCTTCATTTCTGGTTCTGTTTCTCAGGCTTTGTGGACTTGCGCGATGAAGGTATGTAGTTTGTTTTCATACTTTTAAGACAAAATGCAGCTGGAAAGGGTGTTTAGTTTGGAATGTGTGGTGGATGTAAAGAAATATATTGTTTAGGGTTTCCTGGCTGATGAAAAAATATATATATATTTATATATTCTTTTGGATGCGATGCATATTAAGAAATATATTGTTTAGAGAGTCTTTGTTGATGAGCAAAAATGAATACAGTCACAGTGAATTTTATTGTATCTTATATTTTGGAAGTTGTTTAAGATCTAAGGGCTCAAAGGGGACTTCAGACATATTTGTTGTTTTCTGAACCTTGACAGTTAAAATTGCAAGGATGCGTTTTAAGATTATGTTATCTCTGAAATCTTGAATGATACTATAGTTAAAAATTCCATGCATAAGAATTGTTTGTGGATTTTTCCAACACGTAGGTCAAGGTTATTCTTTAGAAATCCAAAAAAAACATAGGTCTAACCACAAGGAAAAAAAAAAAAAGGATCTGCGTTTTTGCTAAGGAAATCCATTTGCGCCTTAGGCGAGAAGCTTTTGGGTGTTGGAAAAATATCAGCATTTCCCTAGTTTCAAATAGATCTCATAGTTTTGAAAAGAGGACCCTACGTCTTGGAGAAGAGTGGATCTCCACGCCTTAGAAGATCCTGCTCTCTGCATCTTCGAGGGAGATCTAGGCGATTTTCCCAAAGGTGAAATTATTACTGTGTATTTTTAATTCGAGTTTTCGATTGGGGTTTTCCCAATTTACATTAGATTTCTTTTTTAGAGCTAGAGTCGAATAGTAGGCTTGGTATACCCTGGATTAAATTTATCAAGTTCCAGTTTAAGGCTTGCGATTTACACCCTATTGTTCATATATATCGTAGATATCGTTTTACGGCTTCAGCCTGGATGCGTGCGATCCATATCCGACTGGTTATGTTTTGAATAGAGTTGCACCTTTAAGTTTTATTGCATGTGTTTCTTATACATCATAGCGTCTGATTTTTATTCATTGCAGCCAACTCTACTATAAGAAATTTCATTTCAGGAACGGATCCAAAGCTTTTTGTAGATGTTGAATGTGTACAGCTAAACGTGCAAGATTGGATAGATCAATTTCATATATCTGTACGTTGCTAATTGTTAATTCTGCATTTTTATACTCTTCGGTCTGCATATCAACTTTTACGCCTGAAATTTAGAGTCATTACTGAGATGCATGTGATTTCTAGTTTGATAGAAAATTTCGTGTTTTCCGGTTCTTTGTTGATTAGATCTTAATAAATCTTAAAAATGCCCTGATTTCTATTTTGATAGAAAAGTCTACGTTTCCAGTTCCTTGTTGATGTAATCATAATAGAACTTAAAATGTCGTGATCGAAAAGTCTGTGCTGCATGTTCTTTGCTGATTAGATCTTAATAGATCTTAAAAATTGCAATTTCTAGTTTGACCGAAATAGATACCTGAAATTTCCTTTTTCTTACTGTATGGATTTGAGAATGGAGTCCTGCTAATGCGTTTTTATACTCTTGGGTTTGCATATAAACATTTATGCATGAAATTTTGATTCATTACTAAAGATCTGGGCTCATTCAATCTTTAAATGGATTAGAAGTCTTATTAAATAGATGTTGAGCGGAGAGGCTTTGACCTTCATTTAAATAATCCCCTACTAATAAAATACTTGTAGAAATCGTTGTATGATATTCCCCATAAGCAAAAGTAGGAAAATGAAATGTATGTTACTATATCAGGTTGAAGATTGGAAACACGAAGTAGACAGGTCGATGCTTTGCAAAATTGCGAGACTCGTTATCTTTGAAGTGGGTAACATTTGATAAGAGTCATGTATAAAATAATTATTTTTAGATTTTCTTTTAAAATAAAAAGGAATAAGTATGAATAAAGGTAAGAAATATTTTATGATTTCCTTTTTCCAATAAAGAATACATATGAATAAAGGTAGGAAATATTTTATAATTTCCTTTTTGAATAATGAGGAACAAACCTTTTATAAGTTTTACAACTTTGAAGTCAAATTGTATTATGTAGGAATGGTTTATTCTTTATAGGATATAAGGTTGAGATATTTTTACGAGTTCATGCAAGATGGAAAGTTTGGTATTTAAATTTATTGTTGATTGCAAAATATGAGAATGCAAGCCTCTAGGTTTGTTTATTTATATTTCCTTTGTTTTCAAAGGATGAGAATGCAGGCTGTAAAGTGTGGTTATTTATATTTATTACTTGCAAAAGAGGATAATGCAAACCTAAAATTTTGGTTATTTATATTTATTGTGGTTTGTAGAAGATAAGGATGCGAGCCATAAAGTTTGGTTATTAATATTTAATTATGTTCGTAAAAGATGAAAATAATTTGGTTATTTAAATATATTGTTGTTTGCAAAAGATGAGAATGCATTCGTAAGATGTGGTTATTTATATGTATCGTTGTTTGTTGTTCCTTAAAAGATCTCTGGAATAATCGATCTGAGTTGGAATGTTATTGATGAATGTGTGCCTATGAATTTATGTTTAGTAGTTATATTGAATTTTTTATTTCAAGTAATGTAATAATTCTGCGAATTCTTTTCCGGAATCATTTATTTTGCTCCTTAAGCAAGTACAATGTATTGTTTATGTTGAGAGGTTCAAAAGATTGCTTTGGGATTTGAGAGATTCACAAAAAAATTTCTATAACTAAATTGTTGTTGAAAACATGCCCCGCATAAGAGCTCATGTGGTGCGACTACATATTTGTGAAGAGAAAACTAATTGTAGGTACTGCATCAACTAGAACTTCGGGTACACTTGAAAGGTAGATAACAGAGTTAGTTGAACATAAATGTAGGGTTTTTAAAAAATAATGTGATTCATGGTTTTGGTCATGTAAGTCAAAAGGTTTGAAAGGACAATTGAAAGAGGTATCTGTTTTTGTTACAGTAGGAAAATGGCTGGTACCGTCACATAGTAATATCTGTTACACTTAACCCTTGCGACTTTATGTTGAGTTTATTATTGTTAATATGTAAGGTGGTGTTTGCATTGTCAATTTTCTCAGGTTATATGTGGTGTCTTGTGAATTGTGTTGTTGTAAATTGGAAAGGTTTGTGGCTTTGTGTGAATGCTTACTCATCAAAATTCTGGTGTTGAAAGAACTGAAAAGGCTCTTACCAATGAACGAGAAATGGGGTAAGGCATGATTTATGCTAAAAGTTTGATGTTCTTTGAATTGATAATATGATAAACTGACCACCTATAAAGTGTTTGCAGGCATGGGGATTTATGGCCATGAAAGAGGACTAAATCTCATGTGTATAAAGTTATCACCAGAAGAGGGAGTGGTGATGGAGGTAGTGGTTAAAATCTACCTTGTTTTCCCCCGGGCCAGCGAGGGACCATTATGCATTCTGGGGACGCCCAGATGTAAGACATGTGGTTAAGGCTCATTCCGCACACATTAGAGGATTGTCACATGAGTTGGGGGACTCTGTGAAGAGAATAACCTCTAGGCGCTGTGGAGGTGTGCGAGAACGGAGTGCCTCAGCTTGGTGAAGCACCCTAAAGGAGATACTGCTAAGAGGGGTACAGGGTATCGTCCTTGTGATGGGTGGCTTGAATTGAAGAGAAAAGAATAATGACAAGCACCCTGAATAGCACAAAGGAGATACACGAAGGGTTGGAATCATCCTTGTGTTGGGTGGCTTGGATTGGTACTTGAGGTACTGTTGGCACTTGATGTGCTGGGATGGAGGACATCCAAGAAATGAACAATGCGGAAAAAAGGTATGTGCATTGTAGGTAAACAAGTACCGATGAGGTAATATGTTGATTGATTGACATTATTGATATAATGGGATTTCAATGCTTGTAGTCATGTTTGTGAATGTATAGATTGCATTATGGAAAATAATTGGGTAATATGACACCCATGAACATTAGAAAATTGCAGATTGCAAGAGAATCTATGACCTTTGTTTAAATTGAACTATAATTTGGACATGGATTATTGGAAAGGACTGAATGGTAGTTATGATGCTGCAAATGACCTGCTAATTATGTTTCATGATGAATTGACTCTTACCTATGAAAAATTTGGGTAGACCTGATTTTATGTTACAGGAAAATGCAGGTCCTACAAACCTACAAAGATCAGAAAATAAAATCAAATAGATCCGAGCAAGGCGAAGCAAGACGAAATGACTCGAGAGAAGAAAAAGGTTTTGTCGAAGAAATAAGAAACACCGAGGACGGTGTTGTTTCTTTAGGGAGGGAGGATGTAATATCCCTCTACTATGCCCTGGAATATCTTGTAAATTTTGCATATTATTGTATTAGTCTTGGTGAGGGCTCAAGGCCAAGGCCCCGCCCAAGACAACACCTTGTGGCTTATAAAGGTTAACTGTCTAAGTGAAAAAATACTTAGGAGACATAATGCAACTTAACTAAAGGCTAACAGAATGAGTAATCGTCAAAATCCTCTTTTAACAAAGGGAAAGAAATGTCTTAGGACATCAAACTATATAATAAAAATGATGGAATTGCGGATAAAGGTTACCATGCTAAACCCTGCTAAGATATAACCATTAAACAAACAACTATATGGTTATAAAATTATAAATATGTAAATATCATAAAATTATGATATTAAATGATAAGTGGGTGGAGTCGAGTAGTTGGGGATTTTATTCTTTAACGGGCAAAATCTTAAGCCGCTATTCCCGTGTAGGAAATAGTGGGAATTATTCCCATAACAAGAAGGGATGCCAGAAATGTCTTAAATAGCTGGCAGATATTGGAAGAACTTATGAAGTTAAGACGTGTGTATACATATATAAAAATAAGGGTTTATATACATACGCACCAGTACGCTTGTGTATTATTTAGGGTAAGGGAAAGCCTACGTTGGTAGGCCTGATGAGTAAAGTATAGAGTACTTATATTTTACCAAAGACCCCTTATAACCTTAACAACTGAAGTAATCTTTAACATAGGGTTATTACCTAGTGGAAAATAATAATAATAATATTATATCTACCTTTAACTTATAAATGAAAGGATAATTTCATTTATGAAAGGAATATTTTTCTTTCTTTGTGAAGCGAGAGGAAATTTAGTACTCTCCACCACAAGATTCTCAAAGCATGCAATGGACATACTTTATTTAAGCAAAAATATCTTATCGAATGGAAATATGTCACAAAAGACGATTAGGGGATTGGACGCATGTGCTGGAGGCAATCCTTTGACAGCTAGCTTTATGAAGACATGTCTTAGCAAAAGCAATGGCAGATTTTCTGCCGTGTTTTCAGGAAAGTTTGGCACTCTTCTGGGAAAGAGTCGTTTTCTGTTAGGTTATTTGAGTAGGTTAAGGAAAAACGCTAAAAGGGGGGGGGAAAGGGTATGGATCTCGGGGAGTACGAATCTCTGCGTTTATGAGAATATGGGTCTCTGCGTTCCTTTCAGAGCATGAATATTTGTGAGGGGAAAACTATCGTCGGAGCTCGCGCTGTCAATGGATATGCAGTCCGGCGAAGGGATTTTGATACAGTCGGAGAGACCTTCCATGCGAATGGAAAACGTGCAGTTGGTATGTCTTCTAAGCGATCTCCACTTCGGATGAAGGTCTGTATTTGTGTAACCAATCCTACTGGATGCTGGATTGCTGTATGCATTTGGTTTTGTCTGGGCCCGATTGGCTTTTTCCTTTTCTTTATAGAAATTCCCATACTGTGATCACCGAATTTGAAAAGATTCACAAAAGTGATTTTTATCCAACTGCCTGCGAGGTATACGGGAGATAGGGTTGTTTTATTTGTGTCTGCAACCTCCCCCATTGCCTGCACTCTATTAAGTTATCTCCAGTAGTGACTCCTTTTTCCTGTGTTTGATACGGCAACGGAGGAGTGATGCATCCTTCGAGATGTCTAGGCACTCCATCTAATAGCATGTGTGTGGTATGGGATTTTGGGATTCCTTATCTTGTAATGACTGGTGTTAGACCTGTAAACCATATCTAGCTTCCCCTCTTGGCCCGCGTTTGTTCAACTATAGCACGGGATGTTAACAGAAAATATTTTCCCCCCTTAGAAAGGATTTGTATTTTACATTCTCGGTCTGGGAAGAGATGCTTCCTCTTGGCTCTGTGTCTGATCTTGGAGGTTCGTTTTGTTTGTGCATGGCAAGGGCTGGTCCTTGCACGTTACCTCATCATAGCTGTCGTATCCAAACCCCTACATTTATTGCGTTTGTATGATACTAAATACTTTTTCGACAGCATTCTACTTGGGGAATATTGGGATTGAAGCACCCAATTGTGTACAATATCATAGTTTGAGGGAATGAAAAGAATAAATAGGAGTTTGAGCAATATAAAACAAAAATAAGTTATATAGAGCCTGAATGTTTGAAAAGGGTTGTAAATATATAATGTAATTCTGGAAGTAGGTTCTACAGCATGGAATTGGTAGAGTCTAAAACCATTACTTCATTCATATACATATTGAATGACAAATCCAATGATACATCGTGAATATAGAAATATTTTGCGTAAGGTATGAATCCATGGATCTGCGGGTTACATTACCTATCCCATACATACGAGTCTTACAACAGTCACCCTGGAATATGTTTTTGTAATTATTAAAGTGGCTATGTAATCTGTGAAAGAGTAATTATACGGGCCTCATGCCCAGAAGGAAAAAGTGGAATAGCTTGGAAACACTCTCAGAAAGAGTCTATGAGAATGATAGAAGATTATGGCAACATTGACGTTGCAGATTGTAACTTTGTTTGATTTCCTAATAAAAATATAAAAAAAATCTGGACGGTTTGGTCTGGACTACCTTTGGTGGACGTAACCCCAAGGTTGGGGTGAACCACGTGAAATTCCGCTGTCTCATTTGTATTACTCTATTGTGCTGGTTTATGTATTTTGTTACATGATGATGAGGTTATAAGCACAGCATAATTGTTTTAATTAGTGAAAGATTACTGAAATTTTTTTTACAGATTTCTTAAATGCTTTATATGAGAGGTATATTACAATTGCATTCATAACATATGTTGAATAAGAATTTTTTTGAAGTGTGGAATAGTAGAAACATCCACTAATATATTCCAATGGGGCATAATTTTCTATTCCAAGCGAAAATCCTATATTTTATATATTTCAAGCAAAAACTCAAAAGATATAAAGGTATGTGCTTGTAAGAACTCGTGTAGATACTATTGTATGATGTGAAGTCGCATACAAAAATGAGGGGCTACAAAATGCATACTCAAGGGAATTCATAGACTCAATTGCCATACAATTAATGTAAATGGACTTGAAATTGTTAAACAACATAGTTATATTCATGAAGAAAAATTGAAGCAAGAGCTTATATCTTTCCATTAGAAAACAAGTGAGCCGAAGTGAAAGCACATAAATATATAATGTACATTAACAAAATCCATTTGATCCGATTTTAAGCACAAATTGGTTAGGAGGAAACTTTATTTACACTTGCAGGGTTCATTCAAAGAAAGTATAATGTCTATATAAAATTTCGGTACTCCTTCGCAGTGGGCACATGGAACATGCAATTCAGGAAAAAAATTAGTTTTCTTTTTCAACCATGATAGTGGGAAAAGTATAAAAAGGATTCAAGTTGAAGGCCTCGAGAAAATGGTTTTGTCAGACAACATATTGGTGGGAAACAGCGATCTCCTTTTTGAAATGAAAGATCTAGATTTTTTAAAGTAAAATACATTATATATTGCAAAGTCTCACGCCAAAATAGACAATCGATCATGCTACACGGTGAATAAAAATTCTTTTGTCCTATGAAATGGAAATCCTTCAAATTGTGCATCATTTTATGGTAAATGTTAGAGTGAAAGGATGATCCATGCAAGACTTTTGAGGATGAAATGTAGCGAAGGAACAAAATTTGTAGGCTATAATATGGGATTGTATTAAGGGTGATTCAGATCCTAGTAAGGAAATAGAAGAAAATGAAAGATATTTTTTTTCCCCAATCCATGTTTGGACAAGGAAATCCCTCTCTATTATCCATCATCCTTTAAAATGCCCCCATATGACACAAGGTAAACTTCCTTTTGTGGGGCCTCCATAATAGTCCAAGGTCCCATGCGTAGCATATTTCTATGGGGATTATGTAGATATCCAATGTCCCATGCATGAATTATAAGTCAAAAATATAGAAGATAAATTCACATTTTTTTGTCCCCCTACCTGAAAAATGCAAATTTGACAATAGAAATTAGAAAGAGACATGTGAAAGTTTATTTGAAATTACTTAATCTTAACTATGCTATTATTTAAAGTGTTTTTAACATTAAAATTTAAGTTTTTGAAATAAAAAATAACATGCTCGTTTAAAGGAAAGGTATCACTTGCATAAGGTGCTCTATAATACTATATTCATGTACATACATTAAATATAATTAAAATTGACAACTATTGTGGACTAGTTAAGTGCTCTTAGCTCATGTCATATATCGGCCTTCACGTTGATTCCCAGGCTAGTTATATTTGGTTTGTGCTTCACTCATGGATTCATGAAAGAAAGATAAGTGTGAATTTAACCAAACATAAAATATGGCGGAGGATAAATATGATTTTGAGAACTTGTTGGTTATTACCTTCTCATTCAACCACAATCTCATTTCTACACTTAAACATGTCGCCATTAATCCATATCTACCTTTTTTAGTAGGAGGTTTTCAATTCGAATCACAGTAATAAGCACAATTAACGAAATTCATGTCATCTCACATAATGCAATGAATTCTAATTAACTATACATGACACGAAGTTCTTCCACCATTGGCCACTAAAGTTGATATTACTTGGGCATAGATGAGTTGGCCATTATTCTCGTTAGATGTGTCTATATATTTGTTTTGTTATTCACTTTATGTATGACTTCTCTATATATACTCTACACTATGGTTGTATTTTTATCCTTTCTATACTATATACTATGCTTTTGGAATAGATTAAAGTTCTTACTACGAGTCTCAATATTTATTTTATTATTTTAACGTGAACATAACTCTGTATAACCCTGTCTTCACTTATAGGAGTTTTGAACATAAGTGTATATCCTTGTCTTCACTTATAGGAGTTTTGAAGTTTAAACGCCCATGCATTTGAGAGTACTTAAAAATTATATGGCCTACAAGCTAGCTATTCCTATCCCTATAGTAGGGAATTTGGAGCAATGCAAATTTCTTGTTATACGGTCTACTAGCTACCTATCCCTATTAGTGTCCTTTCAAGCACTTGTGAGTCTCGTGCTGTAAGTAAAAACTTAAATCACATTTCTTCCTAGACCTCGTAGGTTTTTCGAAATTTAATCATAAACATATGATATAGAGGGCAAATTCACATTTTTTAGTCCCCCTACATGAACAATACAAATTTGATAGTAGAACTTAGCAAGAGACATGTGAAAGTTTATTGGAAATTACTTAATGTTAACTATGATATAATTTATTTAAAGTGTTAACTAAAACATTTAAGTTGCTGAAATCAAAGAGAATATGTTCTTTTAAAGGAAATGGAATATTTGCATAAGGTACTCTACAGTGTGCTAGTTTGAAGGTAACTTAACCTTTATATGAAATTCTCTATAATACTATGTTCATACATACATTAAATAGAATTAAAAGTGACAATGACAACTATTGTGGACTAGTTGAGTGCTTTTATCTCATGTCATAGTTAGGCCTTCAAGTTAACTCCTAGACGAGTTTTTCAATTCCTGTCATGGTAATAAGCATAATTAAAGAAATTGTTGTCGTCTCACATAATGCAACCAATTCTCATTAATTATACATGATCGGAAGCCACTATTGGCTAGTAAAGTTGATATTGGGTGGGCATAATTCTTCTATGGATGGGTTGGCCATTATTTTGGGTAGATGTGTCTATATGTTTTCTTTGTTATTCATTTTATGTATGACTTCTCTATATTGGTCTTATACTATACACTATGGTTGTATTTTTATCATTTCTATATTATATACTATGCTTTTGGAATTGATTAAACTTCTTACTACCGGTCTCAATATTTATTTTGTTCAATTAACTTACATAAGTGTATACCCTTGTCTTCACTTATAGGAGTTTTGAAGATAAGTGTATAACCCCCTCTTCACTCATCGGAGTTTTGAAGTTTAAGCGTCCATCCATTTTAGAGTAATTAGAAAATATATGGGCTATTAGCTAGCAATTCCTATTCCTATGGTACGGAATTTGCTGCAATGCAATTTTTCCTGTTATATGATTTCCTAGCTAGCTATCCATATCACTATCCTTATGGTAGGGAATGTGGTGCAATGCAATTTTTTGTGTTGTTATTTTAAAATTTAATTAAAATAGTAATTTATTAAAATTGAATCACATAAACAAAATTGTCTATATATATCTCTTTGAACATATATCATAAATATTTTAAAATCCAACTTAAAAAATAATTTATTAAAATTAACAATAGTAAAAATTCAATTTCAACTGTAATTAATTAAAAAAAAACACAAATTTAAAATTATAATGAGATTTTAAAAATTACGATCAAATAAAAGTGAAAAGAAACCCAAATTTTAAGTTAAAAAATTGATTATTTTGCATAGGTGCAATAATTCCATGAGAATGAACTTAAACTTTGACAAATAATTTCTACATGGCAAGGTCAGTCCTCGGCTGGTTGCTGGTGAGTTGTATGCCTATCAGTTGGTTCAATCCTCACTCCGTCTATAAGAAGTCCATATTTCCAAAAGCCGGTTTCATATTCTTCCATACAAAAATCTACATGAGGAGATGAGTTATCATAACTTCCATCTTTTTTCACTGTGAATTTCCCTACAACCAGGTGCAGCCATCCATTATCATCATAACGATCCGCATCTTCCTCTCGCAGCCATCCATAGTCATGAATATCTTGATATCTCAGCGTTAAGTCCCGGGTCCTTTCAAGCACTTGTCCGTCTGGTGTTGTAACTGAAAACTTAACTGGCGTTTCTTCCCAGACCCGGTAGGGTTTTCGAAATTTAAGGATAAACACCACTCTGTACTCCGTATTCGGAGACAATAGCCTGCAGTCTATTCGACCCCGGACCTCTAACCAGGAAACCCTATGAGAAATTGCGTAATTGATAAGTGGAGCAAGTTGAAGAGGGATTTGAGATATGCAAACGCTCTTTAATTCCGATCCGTAGGCTAATCATTGACTAAAAATCACCATGTTTCTAAATATTTTCGTGCATAAATTTTGAGTAGCAAAACTGTAATTTTATACACTAAAAATTTTATACATATTAAGAAATTTTTTCTTAATATTAAGAATTAAGTTGGTTTGCAATTTACGGATATGGATGGGATGATATGGAGGATATCATTATTTTTTATTATTTGAAGTTAATATCTTTTTCAGCATTCTATTGCACTTTTGAGTCAATTGTTCTTATAAAAGTCAGCTAATCCCAAATTTAAGGAATTCATCCACAACAATTCTTGCAATCGAATGCTAAAAATTTAAGATGAGAGAAATGGAGTCTCAAATTCTTGCAATCGAATGCTAAAATTCCAGAAGAATCAAAAGTATCACCCTCCACTTCATTTATTGCATGAACCTATTCATCATTCTTTTCACCATCATTGATGTCTAAGAGAATATTTAATCGATCCTATTTATTTATAAACTTTAAGATGAGAGAAATGGAGGACTTTACCTTACCCAAAAACGCAACTGTTGAAGAATGATCTACAGGAAGGTCTTGTCAGAGAAAAGAATCTAGCAACTTCATCGTACCCACCCCTAAATATGTGTCAAATAATATTTCTGACCAAATCAAATGTGAAGTAGGACATTTATCCCTTATATGGCCAACTTCATAACATGAAAAAAAAGCCTAAAATGGACCTTCCCATAGTTCAATTTCTAAGTAAAGGAGTAGCCATTCCAAACAAAATCAACACCAGACCCGGTAGGGTTTTCGAAATTTAAGGATAAACACCACTCTGTACTCCGTATTCGGAGACAATAGCCTGCAGTCTATTCGACCCCGGACCTCTAACCAGGAAACCCTAAGTAACTCCGCAACCTCCTTAAATCTACATAACAATTACAACGGTAACAAACCCAATTAGGTTTCCTTCAGTTGAAGGCAGCGTAGAAGAGCTCTTTCAATTGTTTGAAAGTTAAACAAATAAAATAAGGAAAACTAAATCAAACCTGGAGTCCTCTCGAGAAACCCAACGCCAATAACGATCGTCGTCACCCCAAGTAATACTTAAGTCTCTTGCAGATAACATGTAACCCACTTTCGCTGTGGATCGCTCCAGCCAAAACATCTGTTGTACAGTCGGAATATGAATAAGATTTATAAACAAAAGAATGAATGGCCTTATGACAAATCTGGTAAACAAAACACAGAATATAAGGGTCATCTGAATACCTTTGTTCCCCCGTCTATCATAATTGAATTGCAGAGATGAAAGTAAAGTTCTTTCGTTGATGAGAATGCGATGGGGGAGACGGCCCTGGATAGTATCTGGTCCTGCAATTGTTGGGGGAGGAAATTGCTCCACACATCGTTGGATTCGGCGGCAGACGCCAAGTGTTTGGAGAGCGCCGAAAGTCTGCAAACGTGGTGTGGAGTAGTGTGGCTGAGGATCTCACATACTAGGTGTTCCGGAAACTCGAGAGTTGCATTCTCGGGCTCAGGCTCAGTATCCCGCTGAGGCATTGGTATTCGTGCAATTAAGACACTAATGACAACACTGCTGGCTGGCTGGCTGCAGATGAAATTAAGACACTAGTAGTAGGGACAACACTGCCTGCGATGCAAATGAAAGTCAAATCGAAAGACGTAAAGTCAAGGAGGGCAGTTAAATATAGACACAAACGACGTGGATAGCGAAAAGGTTGTAAGTTGTAACGGTCTGGGGCGGTCTGGGGCCGACATGGATACAGATAAGGATGTAACCTTCGTATTTTATTGTTTTTTTCTTTTTCTTTTTTAAGTGTTTATTAGTTTTTTAAATGTGATTTTAGTTTTAATTATATTTGTTTTTTAAATGTGATTTTAATTTTTATTATAGAGATAGATTCAAGACTTTCAATTATTTTAAGTAATTTGAATTAGAAAATTTTCAACATGAAATTATCATTTTAATAATTTCAAGAGATTTTGACCCAAAAATAAACTATATTTAGTTTTTTTTTTAAAATTAGGTTGACTTAAATAAATGATTTCTTTAATATACATGATTTCACTTAGTTGGAAGTTTTATATTCTGAATTTAGGGAAAGATACTCCCAAAAGTTAATGACTCTATAAAATTTATGTCATTATAAAATGAATATTAAATAATATTTAATTATATTAAAATTTTTAAGAATATTAAATCATAATAATTGTATTAAATTTTTTAATTATATTTATTTTAAACTTGTTTTAATTGGAAATTTTCAACATAAAGTTATCATTTTGATAATTTCAACAGATTTTGACCCAAAAATAAGTTGCATATATTTTTTCAAAAATTTAGGTCAAGTTAAATAAATGATTTCTTTAATATAAAAGATTTCATCTAGGTGGAAGTTTTACATCCTCAATTTAGAGAAGATACTCCCAAATGGTAATGACTCTATAAAATTTATGTGATTATAAAATGAATACTAAATAATAATAATCATATTAAAATTTTTAATTTTATTTATTTTAAAGATGTTTTAATTTATAAAGTAATATTATATTTTTTATTCACAATTTACTTATTTTGTTTTGAAATTGACAAATTTGTGTAGACCAACAAGTCTTTATGTCTAATTTAGTGTGCCATTCTTACTTCCCATATATAAGATAATATAATACGGGTTAGCACTCTTTTATTTTTTCCATTCTAGCTCTTTAGAGAAACCCAAACAATTTTGGAAATGCCTACCACTTGGTGAACCAACTGAAGTATGGAGAGACTCATAAATTCGATTATTTAAACTCTTGCAAAACAAAGGTGAATCGATGGTTTAGATTAAAGCCATGGTGAGATCAATGACTTAAAAGCATTCCGCTCGCTGAAATGGTGCGAGCTTAGCAATGAAAGGGAAGAGAGGAATCTCATTATGGGAATTGCAAAAGTGGTAATTCAAACTACTTTATATGGTAGCGGAAACCGCTTTCGTAGTTGGTGCTTGAGGCCGATATGACCCAAATGCAGTAGAATCATAGTCCTTTGAGGGAAACAGATAAAGGCAAAGTAGTTAACATCCGGTCAAGAAGAATAAAGAATGGTAATATGTTTTTCTTGCGTAGAGGTCGTAGTGAAAAAAACTCAACTGACAAGAAGATTCCAGAAAATCAGGTGGACTTGGGAAAGAAACCATAATTTTAAAATAAATTTTTAGAGCTGAACTACCGATGGAGAACAATGTGATGTATAACAAAGAAAACGTAATTTTGGGACGGGAGAAAAGAGACAGTCTACAATAATTGCAGCAAGAAACCAGTTCTCATGGGTCCTCTTCAACTATATTTCGGAAAGGAAATGATGAAAATTATCCGTCTAGCAAGGAGAACTTGACTCCAGTTTCAGGCCAAGTATCCAAGGAAAAAAGAGAGAATTGTGTCAGAACGGGTCAAGAGATGCATCCTATAAGTAATATAGAGAGGGCACCACTTCAATCTCTTTCCGAGGACACAAAGGACAATGGAAGACCACCGACGAGTTTCATCTTGAAGAATTCTAAAAAGGGAAATGAAAAACATCGAGCCTCACACTTGTCAGAAGCTCACTATATTGACCATCTCTTTCGAAGGGTTCAACGTCTTGTTCTAGCAGAGCTAAAAAGGAAATGGCATATAATTGTAGATACTACCTGCTTACTAGATATGGAATCCACGAAGGATTTGAAGCAACTCGAAGGCATCAAAGAGACTCGTATGATCATCCCTATCACCGTTATATGAGAGATATATTGTTTGAAATGTCAGAAGACATCAAAGAAGCATAATTGTAAGATCCCCCTCCCACCTTTAAGACCTAAGAGCGACTACGACTCGTAAAAATATAAAATGAATCATAAATGCGTCCATGAGGAATAAAAAAACCCCACCATGAGGTTACTCCCACCGCAAGTAATCAATGGTACTCGAGACATATAACATTATATATATATATATATATATATATATATAGGAGATATATATATTTTAGATATATATATTACATATAATCATGAAGCATTACATGGTGAAACAAACCTCATACATATATTATATGTAAACCATTATATATATAATAGTGAAGAACATTATATATATATATTAATGAAGAACATTATATATATTGGAGATTTACATATTTGAGAGATATATATAATGTTACATGTAATCATGTAGCATCACATAGAAAGCATTTTTCTAATTTTAAGATTTGGTATCTTGTCAATATATATTCCAGAATTGTGTTGTTTATTATATCTAGCATTTAGGGCTGCTGAATAGATATAATGGGTATGCATTTACGGTGGTATATTGTCAATATATATTCCAGAATTGTGTTGTTTATTATATCTAGCATTTAGGGCCGCTAAATAGATATAACGGGTATGCTAAATAGATATAACGGGTTTGCATTTACGGTGGTATATTGTCAATATATATTCCAGAATTGTGTTGTTTATTATATCTAGCATTTAGGGCTGCTAAATAGATATAACGAGTATGCTAAATAGATATAACGGGTATGCATTCACGGTGGTATATTGTCAATATATATTCCAGAATTGTGTTGTTTATTATATCTAGCATTTAGGGATGCTAAATAGATATAACGGGTATGCATTTACGATGGTATATTGTCAATATATATTCCAGAATTGTGTTGTTTATTATATCTAGCATTTAGGGTTGCTGAATAGATATAACGAGTATGCATTTACGGTGTCTACACTTTTATAATGCTTAGAAGTTAAGTGTTGTAGCAGATCTTAAGTTTATTGCAGTTGTTCCAAATAAAAAAGATTAAGCATGGGGGCTTAAATCTCTATGGTGCATTTCCGCGGCCTCTTGCGAGGTGGAAATTTCAGAGTTCTGAATTTTGTTACACTTCAAGTATTACGTAGTGAAACAAATCCCATATATATATATATATATATATATATATATTAGTGGAGATTATAGTAAAATAAATATACATATATATATGATGAACATCAAAGAAAAAGATAGCAACAATAATTTATATATAAATATAAATGTAAAAGAAAAACATTATATTTATGGTAGAAGAGAATACCAATACTAATTGATTTACCCTCGGTTATAACATTTAATTGTAGAGGCGTTATTAATGCCTCGACTTGTATTCATTATTGACGAGGAGTTATTGCATTACCTCTTTTTACACCAGCTAATTAGTGGGCGGTGTTGAATATCCTTAATTCATTCCTTGATTTCTGATTTTCAGCCATTTATAGATTACCCGGATTCACATCCATTTGGTATGATGAAATCCCTGAATTTGTTTTGGTGTGACTACTAACGTTCAACAGTTATTATAAATACTCAATTCACAGCCATTGATGGGGGGCTAATCATGATGGCTGTGAAAAGAACCGTTGGAATTTTAACCTTTATATAAGGGTGTGAACGAAAGGGGGAGAGGGGTTCATGCATTATCTCGGGCTAAGGATAGTGTAGTGACGGTGATATCATATGGAGGCAAAATCTGGACTATGTTTACTCTCTGGTATGCGTTCCACCATTGGTTGTACTTCAGGATCTCGGTAAGCATATCACTATTTATATCAGTGGCCTTCAGGCCATGTAGGCGTTTATTTTCGACGGCGTACAACCTTGGGGATGCGTCTATCCACTATAGGTCTTCCTGCATTTTTCCCTATACATTGACATCCGCCTCTTGGAAGTCTTATGACTTTGGAAAGGGATCGCGGGTAAAGGATTTGAGGTTCCTGTATATATAAAATATTAGGACCGAGTTGAATGCTTTGAACATGTTGGTTTATCTTGCCGTTATAGAGTGAACCTAGATACTGAATACGATTTAGCTATCACCTTTTGTTTACTTTTCTATTCTAGATCAGTACCACGGTTGAATCTGATCTGGAGATCAGCCTCTTTTGTTTATTTTGCTGTTATAGTTCAGTTCCAGAGAGGAATGCGATCTAGCTATCAACACTATGATTGTTTTCATGTTAAATTCTGTGCTAGATCTATAAGAAACAGTATGGCTCGCAACGTTTTCTGCTTTATTTGCTGTATAGATCAATTCCAAACTTGAACATGATCTGGCTATCAACACTATGACTGTTTTTGCTTTCGATGCTAGATGTGAGATACGATATGGTTGGAAATGTTTTCTGTTTTATTTGATGTATAGATCAATTCAAAACTTGAACATGATCTCGCTACCAATGCAATGATTGTTTTTGTTGTTAAATTCGATGCTAGATCTGAGATAGGATATGTCTAGAAACGTTTTTAGTTTATTTGTTGTACCATTTCAAACTTAAACATGATCTGGCTGTCAACATGTTGGTTGTATTTTAAAACAAACCAGACCCATACTATAGTGCTACAACCCAGATCCATACTATTGTGGGTTTGATCTACCTTTGCGTATTTGAATAGGATGCGATATACTGTAATAGAGACCAAATCGGTATTTATGTTTATGTTGGTAGAGCCGTGGTTGGAATCACTAATGATCAAGTTTCAAGGTGGTTGTTCTATCTATGCGTTTTATTTGAGTTGGAATTTCGGTATATTTGGGTCCCTGCTATTTGAATGGCAGAGCTTTAGTCTGCGTTTTGATTTGATTGGGGATTTATTTTTTTAATGCTAAACCTCTCCTCATTTTTTTTTATGTATATGGGAATTTTGTGCTGATTGTTTACACGTTATGTAAAGATTCTACTTTGCTTTGGAGATCCTACTTTCTTGCATTAGATCTGAAGCCTGTAACTTAAGATCGAAGGACTTTATTTTTGCTTGCGTTTTGCTAAAAACGGAAGACATGTTGGTTTTTCCTCCTATTTTTTTTAGGTATCATATACCTCTGTCGAACTCCATTTGTTAGAACTTTGGGGTCTAAATTGTTTATAAGCTTAGGTCTATAGTTGTCATGAGTTTTGGGGATCGGGAAACTGGCATCCCCTGTTGGGTCTATTTTACCCACAGGCATTAGTTTGGGTTGGATTATATAAATATATGTTTTCTTAGTGGTCCAACTTGTTACACTGTGATTCTGATCCTCGGAAACAACGTCCCGGGGACGAGGACAGATTACCTTGGTTTAAGTATAATAGTATCAGGAAGTTAACCCCCTTATTTCTGTGATGTGAGTGCGAAAGCATTCAATTGATTTTTAATTCTGCAAGTTAAATAATTGATTTATGAATATGAAGTGGATTGGGTCGATACCCTATTTTGACAGTGGTGAAGGTTTTTAACACAAAGAGACCTTAGTCCCTACGCTGATTCGCTTTTGTCAGAGTGAGCGAGGTGAGGGAAACGTGCCCTAAGGGTTCCATCGACACCTCCTCGAAAAAAACCAAAGGGTTCCCTCTCGAAGGCCAAACCTTCTCCGGCCGTCACTCATTCGAGCGAAGAGGATTAGGGTTTCAAGATTGGGTTAGAGGCATGGTCGGTGAGAAATGAGGTGTCTCGGCCATGAGGCGTAGGGTTCTGGTTTTTAGCTTATCGCTAATTCCCAATCACCATCCTCGTAAGAAGAAAACAGAGCACTAGACATCTGAAAAGGAAGGCACGACAATGTCGAATTTTTTTTGGTTTCAGTTGAAACCCCTCCAACAAAATCAAAACCCTGCAGAGAGTTGGATGTGAGTGGCTTGGCTGATTCGGATGATCTCGTCTGATAGGACCATGGGTTGGGGGCCTTTAACCGGCAATCGCATACTCGTCTATGAGGGGTATAAATCAAAGAAGAGCCAAAAACGACAACTTGGAGAGGAAAGATAATATCCACCATAGCAAACTGGGTCTAAACTACTACATGCATGCGCGAGAACTGGAACATGAAACCTGCATACTCTATTAGAATTAAATTTTAAGAAATCAAACCCTCCAGTCATACCCAGCATAGTGAATAAGACTAGATTTGTTAGTTACAAGAACATACATAATATATATATATATATATATATATATTTATACATTATATGACTTCGTTTTTGTCTTAGAGCATTCTACCAAATGATTTTACTTGCAGCATAATGAGGATAATTTCCATTTAACAAACATAAATATGAGATAATAAAAAATACACATTTTAGTATACAGAAAGTAAATCATCAACTCATACTCAAAACCTGTAGATCTGCTGCACCAACTACAGTGGAAGCAGCCACGCTCCACCCAACCATAGCCTAGGATCAGCTCCTGTTCCTTCTAGTCACCCCCAAGCCAAACCTCCCACGAGACAGCAGGGACCCCTAACTTCAGATTCGAAACTCAGAACATCCACATCCAATCATTCCCAACAGCAGGCACTCTCTCAGCAGAGTCCTTCGCCCCAGCATACTCAGCAGCATCCTGCCTACACCGTATGCTCCTTTTTGTCTCTTTTTCCTTGGACCCTCTTTTCTTTTCCTAGGTCTTTCCCCATTAGCCCTCTCCCCTTCCTCACCAGAATTTCGAGGGCTTAATGGTATCCCCTATTTCAGGGATGTGTTTGTGCTGATTCTGCACAACTGACACTTTATTATTTTCAGTCCCCGAAGTTAGCTCGTCCCTGTTCCTTACTGTCTCCCGCAGGTTTCCTCTTTTAACCTTGCTGCTTCCACCATATTCCCTGCATCAACAATATTTTTATTATTCATTTTTCATTAACCCCCCGAGGGTAATTATTACATCAGTCCTCCCCGGACTCTTTCGATGAGTCATTGACATCCATGATTCATCATGCATAGACAATAAATAAAAATAATAATAATCAAAATAAAACATAGTCTGGGGGCATTACAATTCCTGAACATAACTCTGTATAACCCCGTCTTCACTTATAGGAGTTTTGAACATAAGTGTATATCCTTGTCTTCACTTATAGGAGTTTTGAAGTTTAAGCGCCCATGCATTTGAGAGTACTTAAAAATTATATGGCCTACAAGCTAGCTATTCCTATCCCTATGGTAGGGAATTTGGAGCAATGCAAATTTCTTGTTATACGGTCTACTAGCTACCTATCCCTATTAGTGTCCTTTCAAGCACTTGTGAGTCTCGTGTTGTAACTTAAAACTTAAATCACATTTCTTCCTAGACCTCGTAGGTTTTTCGAAATTTAATCATAAACATATGATATAGAGGGCAAATTCACGTTTTTTAGTCCCCCTACGTGAACAATACAAATTTGATAGTAGAACTTAGCAAGAGACATGTGAAAGTTTATTGGAAATTACTTAATGTTAACTATGATATAGTTTATTTAAAGTGTTAACTAAAACATTTAAGTTGTTGAAATCAAAGAGAATATGTTGTTTTAAAGGAAATGTAATATTTGCATAAGGTACTCTACAGTGTGCTAGTTTGAAGGTAACTTAACCTTTATATGAAATTCTCTTTAATAATATGTTCATACATACATTAAATAGAATTAAAAGTGACAATGACAACTATTGTGGACTAGTTGAGTGCTTTTATCTCATGTCATAGTTAGGCCTTCAAGTTAACTCCTAGACGAGTTTTTCAATTCCTGTCATGGTAATAAGCACAATTAAAGAAATTGTTGTCATCTCACATAATGCAACCAATTCTCATTAACTATACATGACCGAAAGCCACTATTGGCTAGTAAAGTTGATATTGTGTGGGCATAATTCTTCTATGGATGGGTTGGCCATTATTTTGGGTAGATGTGTCTATATGTTTTCTTTGTTATTCATTTTATGTATGACTTCTCTATATTGGTCTTATACTATACACTATGGTTGTATTTTTATCATTTCTAAATTAACTTGAACATAAGTGTATACCCTTGTCTTCACTTATAGGAGTTTTGAAGATAAGTGTATAACCCCCTCTTCACTCATCGGAGTTTTGAAGTTTAAGCGTCCATCCATTTTAGAGTACTTAGAAAATATATGGGCTATTACCTAGCAATTCCTATTCCTATGGTACGGAATTTGCTGCAATGCAGTTTTTCATGTTATATGATTTACTAGCTAGCTATCCATATCACTATCATTATGGTAGGGAATGTGGTGCAATGCAATTTTTTCTCTTGTTATTTTAAAATTTAATTAAAATAGTAATTTATTAAAATTGAATCACATAAACAAAATTGTCTATATATATCGCTTTGAACATATCATTAATATTTTAAAATCCAACTTAAAAAATAATTTATTAAAATTAACAATAATAAAAATTCAATTTCAACTCTAATTAATTAAAATAAAAAAAACACAAATTTAAAATTATAATGAGATTTTAAAAATTACGATCAAATAAAAGTGAAAAGAAACCCAAATTTTAATTTAAGTTAAAAAATTGATTATTTTGCATAGGTGCAATAATCCCATGAGAATGAACTTAAACTTTGACAAATAATTTCTACATGGCAAGGTCAGTCCGCGGCTGCTTGCTGGTGAGTTGTATGCCTATCAGTGGGTTCAATCCTCACTCCGTCTATAAGAAGTCCATATTTCCAAAAGCCTGTTTCATATTCTTCCATACAAAAATCTACGTGAGGAGATGAGTTATCATAACTTCCATCTTTTTTCACTGTGAATTTCCCTACAACCAGGTGCAGCCATCCATTATCATCATAACGATCCGCATCTTCCTCTCGTAG
>LPNX011215339.1:20887-37314 GCA_001517045.1 Pseudotsuga menziesii | reverse complement strand
TATTCGTGCAATTAAGACACTAATGACAACACTGCTGGCTGGCTGCAGATGAAATTAAGACACTAGTGACAACACTGCCTGGCTGCAGATGAAATTAAGATACCGATCTGGGGCGGTCTGGGGCCGACATGGATACCGATAAGGATGTAATCGTCGTATTTTATTGTTTTTTTCTTTTTCTTTTTGAGTGTTTATTTGTTTTTTAAATGTGATTTTAATTTTAATTATATTTGTTTTTTAAATGTGATTTTAATTTTTATTACAGAGATAGATTCAAGACTTTCAATTATTTTAAGTAATTTGAATTAGAAAATTTTCAACATGAAATTATCATTTTAATAATTTCAAAAGATTTTGACCCAAAAATAAACTATATTTAGTTTTTTCAAAAATTTAGGTTAACTTAAATAAATGATTTCTTTAATATAAATGATTTCACTTAGGTGGAAGTTTTATATTCTGAATTTAGGGAAAGATACTCCCAAAAGTTAATGACTATAAAATTTATGTCATTATAAAATGAATCTTAAATAATAATAATTATATTAAAATTTTTAAGAATATTAAATCATAATAATTGTATTAAAATTTTTAATTATATTTATTTTAAACATGTTTTAATTGGAAATTTTCAAAATAAAGTTATCATTTTGATAATTTCAACAGATTTTGACCCAAAAATAAGTTACATTTATTTTTTCCAAAATTTATGTCAAGTTAAATAAATGATTTCTTTAATATAAAATATTTCATTTAGGTGGAAGTTTTACATCCTGAATTTAGGGAATATGCTCCCAAATGGTAATGACTCTATAAAATTTATGTGAATATAAAATGAATATTAAATAATAATAATCATATTAAAATTTTTAATTTTATTTATTTTAAAAATGTTTTAATTTATAAAATAGTATTATATTTTTTATTCACAATTTACTTATTTTGTTTTGAAATTGACAAATTTGTGTAGACCAACAGATCTTTATGTCTAATTTAGTGTGTCATTCTTACTTCCCATACATAAGATAATATAACATGGGTTAGCACTGTTTTATTTTTTCCATTCTAGCTCTCTAGAGAAACCCAAACAATTTTGGAAATGCCTACCACTTGGTGAACCAACTGAAGCATGAAGAGACTCATAAATTTGATTATTTAAACTCTTGCAAAACAAAGGTGAATCGATGGTTTAGATTAAATCCATGGTGAGATCAATGACTTAAAACCATTCCGCTGGCTAAAATGGTGCGAGCTTAGCGATGAAAGGGAAGAGAGGAATCTCATTCTGGGAATTGCAAAAGTGGTAATTCAAACTACTTTATATGGTAGCGGAAACCGCTTTCGTAGTTGGTGCTTGAGGCCGATATGACCCAAATGCAGTAGAATCATAGTCCTTTGAGGGAAGCAAATAAAGGCAGAGTAGTTAACATCCGGTCAAGAAGAATAAAGAATGGTAATATGTTTTTCTTGCGCAGAGGTCGTAGTGAAACAAACTCAACTCACAAGAAGATTCTAGAAAATCAGGTGGACTTGGGAAAGAAACCATAATTTTAAAATAAATTTTTAGAGCTGAACTACCAATGGAGAACAATGTGATGTATAACAAAGAAAACGTAATTTTGGGATGGGAGAAGAGAGACAGTCTACAATAATTGCAACAAGAAACGAGTTCTCATGGGTCCTCTTCAACTATATTTCGGAAAGGAAATGATGAATATTATCCGTCTAGCAAGGAGAACTTGACTTGAGTTTTAGGCCAAGTATCCAAGGAAAAAAAAGGGAATTGTATCAGAACGGCTCAAGAGATGCATCCTATAAGTAATATAGAGAGGGCACCACTTCAATCTCTTTCCGAGGACACAAAGGACAATGGAAGACCACCGATGAGTTTCATCTTGAAGAATTCAAAAAAGAGAAATGAAAAACATCGGGCCTCACACTTGTCAGAGGCTCACTATATTAACCATCTCTTTGGAAGGGTTCAACGTCTAGTTCTAGCAGAGCTAAAAAGGAAATGGTATATAATTTTAGATACTAGCTGCTTACTAGATATGGAATCCAGGAAGGATTTGAAGCAACTCGAAGGCATCAAAGAGACTCGTATGATCATCCCTATCGCCGTTATATGAGAGATAGATTGTTTGAAATGTCAGAAGACATCAAAGAAGCATAATTGTAAGATCCCCCTCCCACCTTGAAGACCTAAGAGCGACTACGACTCGTAAAAATATAAAATGAATCATAAATGCGTCCATGAGGAATAAAAAAACCCCACCATGAGGTTACTCCCACCGCAAGTAATCAATGGTACTCGAGACATATAACATTTTATATATATATATATATTGGAGATATATATATTTTAGATATATATTGGAGATATATATATTTTAGATATATATATTACATATAATCATGAAGCATTACATGGTGAAACAAACCTCATACATATATTATATGTAAACCATTATATATATAATAGTGAAGAACATTATATATATTGGAGATATATATTCGAGATATGTAGAACATTATATATATATTAATGAAGAACATTATATATATTGAAGATTTACATATTTGACATATATACATAATGTTACATGTAATCATGTAGCATCACATAGAAAGCCTTTTTCTAATTTGAAGATTTGGTATATTGTCAATATATATTCCAGAATTGTGTTGTTTATTATATCTAGCATTTAGGGCTGCTGAATAGATATAATGGGTATGCATTTATGGTGGTATATTGTCAATATATATTCCAAAATTGTGTTGTTTATTATATCTAGCATTTAGAGCCGCTAAATAGATATAACGCGTATGCATTTACGGTGGTATATTGTCAATATATATTCGAGAATTGTGTTGTTTATTATATATAGCATTTAGGGCTGCTAAATAGATATAATGAGTATGCTAAATAGATATAACGGGTATGCATTTACGGTGGTATATTGTCAATATATATTCCAGAATTGTGTTGTTTATTATATCTAGCATTTAGGGCTGCTGAATAGATATAACGGGTATGCATTTACGGTGGTATATAGTCAATATATATTCCAGAATTGTGTTGTTTATTATATCTAGCATTTAGGGTTGCTGAATAGATATAACGGGTATGCATTTACGGTGTCTACACTTTTATATTACTTAGAAGTTAAGTGTTGTAGCAGATCTTAATTTTATTGCAGTTGTTCCGAATAAAAAAGATTAAGCACGGGGGGCTTAAATCTCTATGGTGCATTTCTGCAGCCTCTTGCGAGGTGGAAATTTCAGAGTTCTGAAATTTGTTACACTTCAAGTATTACGTAGTGAAACAAATCCCATATATATATATATATATATATTAGTGGAGATTATAGTAAAATAAATATACATATATATATGAGGAACATAAAATAAAAAGATAGCAACAATAATTTATATATAAATATAAATGTAAAAGAAAAACATTATATTTATGGTAGAAGAGAATACCAATACTAATTGATTTACCGTCGGTTATAACATTTAATTGTTGAGGCATTATTAATGCCTCGACTTGTATTCATTATTGACGAGGAGTTATTGCATTACCTCTTTTTACACCAACTAATTAGTGGGCGGTGTTGAATATCCTTAATTCATTTTGTGATTTCTGATTTTCAGCCATTTATAGATTACTCGGATTCACAGCCATTTGGTATGCTGAAATCCCTGAATTTGTTTTGGTGTGACTACTAACGTTCAACAGTTATTATAACTACACAATTCACACCCATTGATGTGGGGCTAATCATGATGGCTGTGAAAATAACCGTTGGAATTTTAACCTTTATACAAGGGTGTGAACGAAAGGGGGAGAGGGGTTCATGCATTATCTTGGGCTAAGGATAGTGTAGCGATGGTGATATGATCCGAAGGTGAAATCTGGACTATGTTTACTCTCTGGTATGTGTTCCACCATTGGTTGTACTTCAAGATCTCGGTAAAGATATCACTATTTATATCAGTGGCCTTCAGGCCATGTAGGCGTTTATTTTCGACGGCGTACAACCTTGGGGATGCGTCTATCCACTATAGGTCTTCCTGCATTTTTTCCTATACATTGACATCCGCCTCTTGGAAGTCTTATGACTTTGCAAAGGGATCGCGGGTAAAGGATTCAAGAGGTTCATGTATATATAAAATATTAGGACCGAGTTGAATGATTTGAACATGTTGGTTTATCTTTCCATTATAGAGTGAACCTAGATACAGAATACGATTTAGCTATCAACTTTTGTTTACTTTTCTGTTCTAGATCAGTACCAGGCTGAATCTGATCTCGAGATCAGCCTCTTTTGTTTATTTTGCTGTTATAGTTCAGTTCCAGAGAGGAATGGGATCTGGCTATCAACGCTATGATTTTTTTTCATGTTAAATTCGGTGCTAGATCTATAAGAAACAGTATGGCTCGCAACGTTTTCTGCTTTATTTGCTGTATATATCAATTCCAAACTTGAACATGATATGGCTATCAACGCTATGACTGTTTTTGCTTTCGATACTAGATGTGAGATACGATATGGTGGAAACGTTTTCTGTTTTATTTGATGTATAAATCAATTCAAAACTTGAACATGATCTCGCTACCAATGCAATGATTGTTTTTGTTGTTAAATTCGATGCTAGATCTGAGATAGGATATGTCTGGAAACATTTTTAGTTTATTTGCTGTACCATTTCAAACTTAAACATGATCTGGCTGTCAACGTGTTGGTTGTATTTTAAAACAAACCAGACCCATACTCTAGTGCTACAACCCAAATCCATACTATTGTGGGTTTGATCTACCTTTGTGTATTTGATTTGTATTGATTATTGACGAGGAGTTATTGCATTACCTCTTTTTACACCAGCTAATTAGTGGGCGGTGTTGAATATCCTTAATTCATTCCCTGATTTCTGATTTTCAGCTATTTATAGATTACCCGGATTCACAGCCATTTGGTATGCTGAAATCCCTGAATTTGTTTTGGTGTGACTACTAACGTTCAACAGTTATTATAACTACTCGATTCACAGCCATTGATGGGGAGCTAATCATGATGGATGTGAAAATAACCGTTGGAATTTTAACCTTTATACAAGGGTGTGAACGAAAGGGGGAGAGGGGTTCATGCATTATCTCAGGCTAAGGATAGTGTAGCGACAGTGATATGATCCGGAGGCAAAATCTGGACTATTTTTACTCTCTGGTATGCATTCCACCATTGGTTGTACTTTAGGATCTCGGTAAGCATATCACTATTTACATCAGTGGCCTTCAGGCCATGTAGGCATTTATTTTCGACGGCGCACAACCTTGGGGATGCGTCTATCCACTATAGGTCTTCCTGCACTTTTTCCTATACATTGACATTCGCCTCTTGGAAGTTTTATGACTTTGCAAAGGGATTGCGGGTAAAGGATTTGAGGTTCATGTATATATAAAATATTAGGACCGAGTTGAATGCTTTGAACATGTTGGTTTATCTTGCCGTTATAGAGTGAACCTAGATACTGAATACGATTTAGCTATCACCTTTTGTTTACTTTTCTGTTCTAGATCAGTACCAGGGCTGAATCTGATCTCGAGATCAGCCTCTTTTGTTTATTTTGCCGTTATAGTTCAGTTCCAGAGAGGAATGTGATCTGGCTATCAACGCTATGATTGTTTTTCATGATAAATTCAGTGCTAGATCTATAAGAAACAGTATGGCTCGCAACTTTTTCTGCTTTATTTGCTGTATAGATCAATTCCAAACTTGAACATGATCTGGCTATCAACGCTATGACTGCTTTTGCTTTCGATGCTAGATGTGAGATACGATATGGTTGGAAACGTTTTCTATTTTATTTGATGTATAGATCAATTCAAAACTTGAACATGATCTGGCTACGAATGCAATGATTGTTTTTGTTGTTAAATTCGATGCTAGATCTGAGATAGGATATGTCTGGAAACGTTTTTAGTTTATTTGCTGCACCATTTCAAACTTAAACATGATCTGGATGTCAACGTGTTGGTTGTATTGTAAAACAAACCAGACCCATACTCTAGTGCTACAACCCAGATCCATACTATTGTGGGTTTGATCTACCTTTGCGTTTTTTACTAGGATGCGATATCGTGTAATAGAGACCAAATCGGTATTTATGTTTATGTTGGTAGAGCTGTGGTTGGAATCGCTAATGATCAAGTTTCAAGGTGGTTGTTCTATCTATGCGTTTTATTCGAGTTGGAATTTCTGTATATTTGTAATATACCCGTGATACCTTCAAGCTATAAAGCATTCAAGAAGTCTGCAAAATAAAAATTTTAGTAGTCCCTTCACCAAATAAAAACATTTATACTGCATTCATAACCATCATGCAGACAAGGAAATAAACCAGCACAACAAATAACACGAAAGAGACAACCATCTTCACGTGGTTTACCTCGTCCACGAGGCTACATCCACCAACTTTTGCTAGTTTCTTTATTTCTTTGATCTGTCAAAGGTTTACAATTCTGCAGTACCCAAGCTGCAATTATTTACACAGTATCTCTCTCTTGTAGAGGTATTTCATAACACATAAGCGCCTTACATCAAGGCCTACCAATTGAAAGGGCGGACATACCCACCCAGCAAACACTCACAACTTAGACCAGATCATCTCCATTTTCTACACTTTAAATACTAAGGTAGTATGGGATCCTCGCCACATTTGGGGAACATTTAAAAACGGTACTAGAGCTCATCAAAGTGAGCAGCCAGTCGACATGTGAGCAGCATTCCATTTTCTTTTTAAAATATATAAACATATATGTATTTACCAGCACTCCTTTTTCTTTTTAAAATATATAAACATATATGTATTTACCAGCATTTCATTTTCCTTCTAAAATATATAAACATATATATTTTATCAGCATTCCATTTCCCTTTTTAAAATATATAAACATATATATATTTACCAGCGTTTCATTTTCCTTTTAAAATATATAAACATATATATATATTTCAGCATTCCATTTTCTTTTTAAAATCTATATATATATATATATATTTCAGCATTCCATCTTCTTTTTAAAATATATAAACATGCCACTTGCTAGGTCTTTACCATTGTCCCAATTGTATTGGACACTTGCAGAGATTAAATATTCATTTATATTATTGTTTCACTAATAACAAAAATAGTGAAGCCAAGCTCAGGAGAGTTTATCCCTATCACATGAAATCTACGATAGGTATATATATATATATATATATCAACTACCTAGAGCTGCCAGATCAAATGCTAAAAGAAGACAGATAGCAAGAGATTTACCTTACTGCTTAGACCTACCCTCCAAATATGTGGAGATCCGACCCTTCCAAGACACAGAGCTCCTCTTTCCTTCAAGGCGCAGGAGCTTCTTCTCATAAACACCAGAATTCTTTAGAACATCGCAGAGACTCCTACTTATCGTGCAACGTTTTTTTTTCTCCAATTAATATGCAGAGGTTTTTCTCCCCAACGCTGATGGAGCTTCTCCCTCTTTGCGCAGGGACTCTTTCCACACCCATTGCCAATGCCCCTTTCCCCTTTTGTAACCTACCAAATCCCTAAAAGAAAATGACTCTCCCCCTGAAGTGCGCCTAACTTTCCAGAAATCACGGCAGAAAATCTGCCATAGCTTTTGCTAAGGCAAGTCTCCGTCAATCTAGCTGTCAAAAGCATTGCCTCCAGCACATGCGTCCAATCCCCTAATAGAATTTTCTGACATATTTCCATTTGATAGCATAATTTTCTTAAATAAAAACATGTTCTTTGCACACTTTGAAAATCTTGTGGTGGGGAGTACCAAATTACCTCTCGTTTTTCATAGATGGAAAACATTCCTTTCATGGGTGAAATTATCCTTTTAATTATAAGTTATAGGTAATTATTTTCTTCACTAGGTAATAACCTTATATTAAGGATTACCTTCAGTCGTTAAGGGGTTTTTAGTAAAATATAAGTACCCTATGCTTTAATAATCAGGCCTACCAACGTAGGCTTTCCCTTATCATAATTGATACACTATAATTCCTTTTACCACCATTCCTTCCATTATATATAATACCGTTATATATATATATATATATATATATATATATAATATACACAAGTGTGGAATAATTGTCCTGTCACTATATTTACTGTTCTTTCATATATATTATATATCTCTAATTCTTTGAATTATTTTCTCCTTGGTTCTTTCTTTAACCCCCTCAACCCTATCGTCCAGGTTACTAGGATTGAGTATTCTGCTAAGGCATTTTGAGTTGGGATAAGTTTTTATCCATTAGTTAGCCCTTTGTTAAGTTGTGTCATTGCATTTTTATCATCTAAGTATTTTCACTTAGATAGTTAACTTTTAGAAGCCACAAGGTGTTGTCTTGGTGGGGCCTTGGGCTTGAGCTCCTCACCGAGACAAGTACAATAATATGCAAAATTACAAAATATTCCAGGACATAGGAGAGGGATATTACATCCTTCCTCCCTAAAAGAAAGAACACCGTCCTCGGTGTTACTTGTTTCTTTGACAAAACTTTTATCCTTCTCTGGAGTCATCTTTCTTGCTTCACTTATTTGGATCTCTCTTTCGGTTTTTCTTTTCTGATCCTTGTGGGTTCATAGGACCTGCAAAAATCGGGTCTACCCAAATTCCACATAGATAAGAGTCAATTCATCATGAACATAATTAGCAAGTCTTTTGCAGCATCATAACTACAACTCAGTCCTTTCAGTAATTCATGTCCAAATCACACTTCAACTTAAACAAAAGTCATGGATTCTTTTGTAATCTGCAATTTTCTAGTGTTCATTGGGACCATATTACCCAATTATTTTCCATAATGCAATTGATACATCAATAAAACATGACTACAAGCATTGAAATCCCATTATATCAATAATGTCAATTAATCAACATATTACCTCATCGGTACAAGTTTACCTGCAATGCACATACCCTTTTTTTTTTTGCATTGTTCCTTTCTTTGGATGTCCTCCATCCCAACACATCAAGTGCCAACAGTACTCCAAGTACCAATTCAAGCCACCCAACACAAGGACGATACCAACCCTTCGTGTATCTCCTCTGTGCTATTTAGGGTGCTTGTCATTATTCTTTTCTCTGGATGTTCCTTCATCCCAGCACCCCAAGTGCCAATTCAAGCCACCCAACACAAGGACGATACCCTGTACCCCTCTTAGGTGTATCTCCTTTTTGTGCTCTTCAGGGTGCTTCACCAAGCTGAGGCACTCTGTTCTCGCACACCTCCACAGCGCCTAGAGGTTATTCTCTTCACAGATTCCCCCAACTCATGTGACAGTCCTCTAATGTGTGCGAAACGAGTCTTAACCAAATGTCTTACATCTGGGCGTCCCCAGAATGCATAATGGTCCCTCGCTGGCCCGGGGGAAAACAAGGTAGATTTTAACCACTACCTCCATCACCACTCCCTCTTCTGGTGATAACTTTATACACACGAGATTTAACTCATCATAGTCCTGGAGCTTTAGCCTTTTTCATGGCCATAAATTCCCATGCCTGCAAGCACTCTATGGGTGTTAGTTTATCATTTTACTAATTCAACAACATCAATTTTTTTGCATAAGTCATGCCTTACTTCATTTTCCATTCATGAACTATGTAACCTTGAAAACCATACAGAAAGTTATTTCTTACTCCCCTTTTTATATACCATACTGCATGTCAATTGTAGCAATTGTCATAACATCGGTGAAACCTGCAAGGTTAGTATGTAGACATCATCCATCGTTAGTTTACGAACAGCCGGATTATACAATTTGTTACCTCTAATGATAAAACAACCTCACCGGTGCATGTGTAAAGATAACTTAGAAACATAACAATTCATTATAGCATCATCACCCTTTTAATTCATAACCTAAATGAGTTGATCATTAATCTTACAAGCTATGCCAAGTCAAGGTAGACATATTGTTATTCATTAAATCGTTTTAATGAACCTACCATACAGCCAGGCTTGTGGTGGATATGTGATTTTAAGATGCAGTTAAATATAACCTTTATAGATCCGTCTTCATTGTAGCAAAGACTAAGAGAGATAATAAAGAATTAGATGCAAAAAGTAAAGACTCTAAGCTCTATTCCATAGTAACTAAATAATGTGCAATTCCGAGAAAAGATTTAATGAAATTGTTACCGCTCCATAAACAATTATTTCTCATGCACAATAATTAAATCAATTCCATACTGACTAAATAATATTCAATTCCAAAAACCATTTAATGAAATGGTTGCTGCTCAATAAAGAATTACCTGCAATGCTCAGTAATTAAATCGATTTCCAGAGCTTACCAATCTATGGCAGCAAAAACGAGAGCATGCAGCAATCTATATTTGACCACTGAAATCAATAAAACGTGAGCAATGTTTAAACAATGTACAGGTCTAGACTATAACGCAAATCAACTCAGATCGATCTTGTAAAAGACTAACCTTCCACCCAAATCTTTTTTTTGTTTTTTTTTTACAGAGTATTGACAAGAATAAACTTCAACTCACGATGGATATTGTGGGCATGTAAACAAACTTACCTTCACACAATGTGTAGACGTTTTACCATCAGAACTGAAATCGTGGCTCATTTATAAAAGAAAACTCATTCAAACCAAGCATAATGCACATTATCATTTGACCGCCAGGTCAGGATCCAAGGGAAGCGTGGCCAACGTTTAAACCATGAGCGAATCCCGGCCATAATGCGTTTACCAGAATTCAAAGGACACCGGGAGATAGAGTCCAAGCAACAGATCGATCTGTGGAATCGGGACACAAAGATTTTAAATAACGGTAAAAATCCATACTATAGATTGATCTTGAAATCATAACGTTTACGAGACTGAGTTCCGGCAAGCACATAACCAAACCACGAGATCAATAGCATTTTGTTAAAGTTATGAAATTACCAGTTTGGTATAACCTACAGCATTTGACAAAACTACAAGGCAATTTCCAGCTTGAAATAATAACCAGTGCTTATGTCAAAGCTATCAGGCAATTCTCAGATATTATAACCAGCGATTTTTAAAACTTTTGACAGATTACATCTCCCAGCAAACGAAGGTAAACCTAACAATGTAAAAATCAAATGCTTACTATTTACCTCTTACAATTAGTATTTAAGCCCTTTTATGTATCTTTTGTAATTAACCCTTAAAAATAAATGTTTTTAGCTGCTAATACCTCTCTCCTCGCTCGTCTGGTTGTATTTTAAAGGTCGGCGAGATGGCTAAGGTATGCTGGTATGACTTAAAAAATAAACAGGACGGTTCTTATAGCGAATAAATATAGCTTCTGTTTTCACCCTTTTTAGAATGTCCTTATCAAAATACCTTAGACCTTTATAATTTAATTATAAGAGAGAGTTTAATTATTAGACTCCCGGTTTGATACTACTATATAGCAGACTCCCAGTCGGTTGGAAATGGATAAAAAAAGATATTTGAAATCAGGTTGGTTTTACATTGCCCTTTGAATGATGTCGGTCCATAGACTGGATTTTTATGCCCATGAATTAACATATTCTACATATATAATATTTCCATCATTACACAATATCTACCATAACTCTCTTGGTTTTCTACCATCACAAAATTTCCTTTAGATTTTTAAACTTTAATTTTTCCAGTTCCAACCTTTCCACTATAAAGCAGAGAGTACTAAACCTATCATGTAGGCTTTATCACCTTCAATAATTTGCTTTCCTCTTCACACCTTTATCAACTTTTCACGAGAAAATGACCTGTTTTGGATTAATATTAGATTGTTTTTCTTTCAATCCTTTTCCACAGAAACCAACTGGTTCTCCAACATCTCAAAAACACGAGTGCAACTAACTATTACTTCAGGTAACTCGCTAAGTTGTTCAGATGATCCAACCTGTAACCACTTTGATCTCCTCAGTTACTTAAAAGCAATTTTCAGATAATATTGAATGCATTCAAAAAGTCTGGCATACTCTAAAGGCGACTAACAACTAAGACTTTTATCAAGTTCCCCAAACGTTACAAAATATGGCTTTCCTGAGATACCCAAAATTGGTCTCAACCTCTAAGAAGCAAATACGAATCATTAAACATAAGAAAACTTAATGATCTAAAGATTATTAGCACTCTATTCAAGAGACCTGAAATTATTTAAATCCCAACTTTGCTTTAAAATTATTTAAGAAGCAACAATTAAGAATGCTTTATTTCAATTACAGAAAATACATATTATATTTCCAGATATAAAATTCCATCATCAAAATTTGAAATGAGATCTATAAACATTTATATTGTGCATACCTATATTTTACATTACCAGTGAATAAAATCAAAACCAAACCTCGTTACTGACCTGGCATAACTTGTTCCTCCTCCAAACACCAAGATTACCTTTCGAACGAAACATAGAGGTGAATGTGTAATCACTAATCACACTTTCCAAGTTATTGATTAACCAACGAATTCAATAAAATACCGAATACTAATTGCAAAGTTACAAATCTGTAGAAGGCCCAACAGCTCCAGAGTTGTAACCTCGCTCTGATACCATATGTAATATACCCCTCATACCTTCATGCTATAAAGCATTCAAGCAGTCTGCAAAATAAAAATTTTAGTAGTCCCTTCACCAAATAAAAACATTTATACTGCATTCATAACCATCATGTAAACAAGGAAATAAACCAGCACAACAAATAACACGAAAGAGACAACCATCTTCACGTGGTTCACCTCGTCCACGAGGCTACATCCACCAACTTTTGCTAGTTTCTTTATTTCTTTGATATGTCAAAGGTTTACAATTCTACAGTACCCAAGCTACAATTATTTACACAGTCTCTCTCTCTTGTAGAGGTATTTCATAACACATAAGCGCCTTACATCAAGGCCTACCAATTGAAAGGGTGGACATACCCACCCAGCAAACACTCACAACTTAGACCAGATCATCTCCATTTTCTACACTTTAAATACTAAGGTAGTATGGGATCCTCGCCACATTTGGGGAACATTTAAACACAGCACTAGAGCTCATCAAAGTGAGCAGCCAGCCGACATGTGATCAGCATTCCATTTTCTTTTTAAAATATATAAACATATATGTATTTACGAGCACTCCTTTTTCTTTTTAAAATATATAAACATATATGTATTTACCAGCATTTCATTTTCCTTCTAAAATATATAAACATATATATTTTATCAGCATTCCCTTTCCCTTTTTAAAATATATAAACATATATATATTTACCAGCGTTTCGTTTTCCTTTTAAAATATATAAACATATATATTTTTACCAGCATTTCATTTTCCTTTTAAAATATATAAACATATATATATATATTTCAGCATTCCATTTTCTTTTTAAAATATATAAACATATATATATATTTCAGCATTCCATCTTCTTTTTAAAATATATAAACATATATATATATATATATTTACGAGCATTTCATTTTCCTTTTAAAACATATATGTATTTACCAGCATTTCACATACTTTAAAGCACAAAACCGAGAGCGACCTTCATCCGTAGATAAAAAACAAGGCCTCGGTAGCCCAGATAAAACACCTGGTCTCGGAACTCTAATGCATTCTAGCTTGGTGATGTATACAGATTCTTTTGCACCCCTGTATTAACCCCTTTTTTAACAAATTATTGGATACGCGTTAGGGCACTATAACACCTTGCGCTAGGTCTTTACCACTGTCCCAATTGTATTGGACACTTGCAGAGATTAAATATTCATTTATATTATTGTTTCACTAATAACAAAAATAGTGAAGCCAAGCTCACGAGAGTTTATCCCTATCACATGAAATCTACGATAGGTATATATATATATCAACTACCTAGAGCTGCCAGATCAAATGCTAAAAGAAGACAGACCGCAAGAGATTTACCTTACTGCTTAGACCTACCCTCCAAATACGTGGAGATCCGACCCTTCCAAGACACAGAGCTCCTCTTTCCTTCAAGGCGCAGGAACTTCTTCTCATAAACACCAGAATTCTTCAGAACATTGCAGAGACTCCTACTTATCGTGCAACATTTTTTTTTCTCCAATTAATATGCAGAGGTTTTTCTCCCCAACGCTGATGGAGCTTCTCCCTCTTTGCGCAGGGACTCTTTCCACACCCATTGCCAGTGCCCCTTTCCCCTTTTGTAGCCTACCAAATCCCTAAAAGAAAATGACACTCCCCCTGAAGTGCGCCTAACTTTCCAGAAATCACGGCAGAAAATCTGCCATAGCTTTTGCTAAGGCATGTCTCCGTCAATCTAGCTGTCAAAAGCATTGCCTCCAGCACATGCGTCCAATCCCCTAATAGACTTTTATGACATATTTCCATTTGATAGCATAATTTTCTTAAATAAAAACATGTCCGTTGCACACTTTGAAAATATTGTGGTGGGGAGTACCAAATTACCTCTCGCTTTTCATAGAAGGAAAACATTCCTTTCATGGGTGAAATTATCCTTTTAATTATAAGTTATAGGTAATTATTTTCTTCACTAGGTAATAACCTTATATAAAGGATCACTTCAGTCGTTAAGGGGTCTTTAGTAAAATATAAGTACCCTATACTTTAATAATCAGGCCTACCAACGTAGGCTTTCCCTTATCATAATTGATACACTATAATGCCTTTTACCACCATTCCTTCCATTATATATAATATCGTTATATATATATATAATATACACAAGTGTGGAATAATTGTCCTCTCACTATATTTACTGTTCTTTCATATATATTATATATCTCTAATTCTTCGAATTATTTTCTCCTTGGTTCTTTCTTTAACCCCCTCAACCCTATCGTCCAGGTTACTAGGATTGAGTATTCTCCTAAGGAGTTTTGAGTTGGGATAATTTTTTATCCAATAGTTAGCCCTTTGTTAAGTTGTGTCATTGCATTTTTATCATCTAAGTATTTTCACTTAGATAGTTAACTTTTAGAAGCCACACGGTGTTGTCTTGGTGGGGCCTTGGCCTTGAGCTCCTCACCGAGACAAGTACAATAATATGCAAAATTACAAAATATTCCAGGGCATAGGAAAGGGATATTACAATATTTGGGTCCCTGCTATTTGAATGGCAGAGCTTTAGTCTGCGTTTTTTTTCGATTGGGGATTTATTTTTTTAATTCTAAACCTCTGCTCATTTTTTTTATGTATATGGGAATTTTGTGCTGATTGTTTACACGTTATGTAAAGATCCTACTTTGCTTTGGAGATCCTACTTTCTTGCATTAGATCTGAAGCCTATAACTTAAGATCGAAGGACTTTATTTTTGCTTGCGTTTTGCTAAAAACGGAAGACATGTTGGTTTTTCCTGCTATTTTTTTTAGGTATCATATACCTCTGTCGAACTCCATTTGTTATAACTTTGGGGTCTAAATTTTTTATAAGCTTACGTCTATTGTTGTCATGAGTTTTGGGGATCGAAAAACTGGCATACCCCGTTGGGGCTATTTTACCCACCGGCATTAGTTTGGGTTGGATTATATAAATATATGTTTTCTTAGTTGTCCAACTTGTTACACTGTGATTCTGATCCTGGGAAACAACGTCCCGGGGACGAGGACAGGTTACCTTGGTTTAAGTATAATAGTATCAGGAAGTTAACCCCCTTATTTCTGTGATCTGAGTGCAAAAGCATTACTTGATTTTTAATTCTGCAAGTTAAATAATTGAGTTATGAATATGAAGTGGATTGGGTCGATACCCTAGTTTGACAGTGGTGAAGGTTTTTAACAGAGAGAGACCTTAGTCCCTACGCTCATTCTCTTTTGTTAGAGTCAGCGAGGTGAGGGAAACGTTCCCTAAGGGTTCCATCGATACCTCCTTGAAAAAACCCAAAGGGTTCCCTCTCCGAGGCCAAACCTTCTCCGGCCGTCACTCATCGCAGCGAAGAGGATTAGGGTTTCAAGATTGCGTTAGAGGCATGGTCGGTGAGAAATGAGGTGTCTGGGCCATGCGGCGTAGGGTTCTGGTTCTTAGCTTATCGCTAATTCCCAACCACCATCCTCGTAAGAATAAAACAGAGCACTAGACATCTAAAAAGGAAGGCACCACAATGTCGAAGTCCTTTTGGTTTCATTCGAAACCCCTCCAACGAAATCAAAACCCCACAGAGAGTTGGACGTGAGTGGCTTGGCTGATCCGGATGATCTCATCTGATAGGACCATGGGTTTGGGGCCTTTAACCGGCAATTGCATACTGGTCTATGAGGGGTATAAATCAAAGAAGAGCCAAAATCGATAACTTGGAGAGGAAAGATAATATCCACCATAAAAAACTAGTTCTAAACTACTACATGCATGCGCGAGAACTGGAACATGAAACGTGCATAC
>LPNX011215339.1:0-20276 GCA_001517045.1 Pseudotsuga menziesii | reverse complement strand
ATATATTTATACATTATATGACTTCATTTTTGTCTTAGAGCATTCTACCAGATGATTTTACTTGTAGCATAACCAGGATAATTTCCATTTAACAAACATAAATCTGAGATAATAAAAAATACACATTTTAGTATATAGAAAGTAAATCATCAACTCATACTCAAAACATGTAGATCTGCTGCACCAACTACAGTGGAAGCAGCCACGTTCCACCCAACCGTAGACTAGGATCAGCTCCTGTTCCTTCTAGTCACCCCCGAGCCAAACCTCCCAGGAGACAGCAAGGACCCCTAACTTCATATTCGAAACTTAGAACATCCACATGCAATCATGCCCAATAGTAGGCACTCTCTCAGCAGAGTCCTTCGCCCCAGCATACTCAGTAGTGTCTTGCCTACACCGTATGCTCCTTTTTGTCTCTTTTTCCTTGGATCCTCTTTTCTTTTCCTAGGTCTTTCCCCATTAGCCCTCTTCCCTTCCTCACCAAAATTCCGAGGGCTTAATGGTATACCCTATTTCAGGGATGTGTTTGTGCTGATTCTGCACAATTGACACTTTATTATTTTCAGTCCCTGAAGTTAGCTGGTCCTTGTTCCTTACTGTCTCCCGCAGGTTTCCTCTTTTAACCTCGCTACTTCCACCATATTCGTTGCATCAACAATATTTTTATTATTCATTTTTCATTAACCCCCCGAGGGTAATTATTACATTAGTCCTCCCCAGACTCTTTGGATGAGTCATTGACAGCCATAATTCATCATACATAGACAATAAATAAAAATAATAATAATCAAAATAAAACATAGTCTGGGGGCATTACAATTCCTTTGGTGTGTTTGCATTTGTTTAGTATTTTGTAGCATTGCATTCATAACATATGTTGAATAAGAATTTTTTTGAAGTGTGGAATAGTAGAAACATCCACTAATATATTCCAATGGGGCATACTTTTCTATTCCAAGGGAAAATCCTATATTTTATATATTTCAAGCAAAAACTCAAAAGATATAAAGGTATGTGTTTCGAAGAACTCGTGTAGAGACTATTGTATGATGTGAAGTCGCATACAAAAATGAGGGACTACAAAATCCATACTCAAGGGAATTCATAGACTGAATTGCCATATAATTAATGTAAATGGACTTGAAATTGTTAAACAACATAGTTAGGTTCATGAAGAAAAATTGAAGCAAGAGCTTATATCTTTCCATTACAAAACAAGTGAGCCGAAGTGAAAGCACATAAATATATAATGTACATTAACAAAATCCATTTGATCCTAGTTTAAGAAGAAATTGGTTAGGAGGAAACTTTATTTACACTTGCAGGGTTCATTCAAAGAAAGTATAATGTCTATATAAAATTTCGGTACTCCTTTGCAACTTGGGCACACCGAACATGCAATTCAGGAAAAATTTTACTTTTCTTTTTCAACCATGATAATGGGAAAAGTATAAAAAGAATTCAAGTTGAGGGCCTAGAGAAACTGGTTTTGTCACACAACATATTGGTGGGAAAAAGCGATCTCCTTTTTGAAATGAAAGATCTAGATTTTTTAAAGTAAAATACATTATATAGTGCAAAGTCTCACGCCAAAATAGACAATCGGTCATGCTACACGGTGAATAAAAATTCTTTTGTCCTATGAAATGGAAATCCTTCAAATTGTGCATCATTTTATGGTAAATGTTAGAGTGAAAGGATGATCCATGCAATACTTTTGAGGATGAAATGTAGTGAAGGAACAAAAGTTGTAGGCTACAATATGGGATTGTATTAAGGGTGATTCAGATCCTAGTAAGTGTAAAGTACCCCTCATACCTCAATACTGTTATGTGCTAAAAGGGTAAGATTTTGCCTATATTTATTGCGTCTTTGCTTGTGCTATTACTGCAAAATCAATCAATCCTGTTAATGATAGTTTTTCTTCTTTTTGTCATTCCAATGAAGCGCATCTAAATAAATTGTGTAACTATCGTTTACATCCATATGATAACAATAACTCTCCTCGATTACCATTCCTATGGTATTTCAAACATTCAACAAGATTTCAGACATCAAGTGTTAATTGCACAAGCCAATACCACGGAACGAAACGAATAGACAACAATTAAAAAAAGAGAGACGCCAACTTACAGGGTTCTCCCAATCCTTGGTTTAAGTGACACACCCCATAGGAGTTCCAAGAACAATTCCATCCGAGATATTAATTAATTCCATGATTGCCTAAAAAGCTTTCTTTTATTTAATTTGTAAACACTTAGACAAAGATAAAGGGACATTTCCCTATCGAGGTGACTTCCTCCTTGAAGCATATGTATATTTCTAACTGTAAGATTTAATTCTCTTTCATGAACACTTGTATCAATAAAAAAAAAATGATCATAAACAATTTAATTGACCATCAATCAGATCATAAATTCTTCTATCAAAAAGCATAAGACTGCCATTCAATAAAAAGTATAAACCCACATCACACATATGACACTACAATAGTAAGTGAGACACTGTATCACGTGGTTCACCTCGTCCACGAGGTTACATCCACAAAGTTGGTTAGTCTTTTTATTGATTTATCCAAGAGAAGAAGGTTACAATGCTGTGGCGCTTACACCGCCCCCAAATCTCTTCGCAGAGAGATACTTTCAAAAATACCAAATGGCCTTTGAAACAGTTCACAGGGTCTTTGTAACAGTTCATAATTCATAAATGCAGGGAGATTTAAATTCCCAGATCGTAAGATTTTCATCATCTTCACCAACTATTAAAGGTTACAATAGTTTAACCAGCGAAGTGGTTATCCAAGAAGGGTTTTAGAAATAAAAGTTGTTTTCCTTATAAGTTCAGAACTTGGCCATGGTTGCATCAAAGAGAAAAAGCCTACGGTGACTAGTACCAACCTTCATAGGGGTTCTTCCATAGACTGTTAGTGGAACATTGTACCGTTTTAGCGGCAAGCGTTTCCAAAAATATTTGAACGTAGAAAAAGTACCTTAAGGGAGTTCTGTAGGATATATGACATAGACAGGTCTTTCTTAAATCAGAAAAAAAAATACCCCTCCAGTAACTACGTTTGAAAATCTAGGGTGAACCTGCTAAAATCCAGCTTAGTTACCAAAGGTCCTCTATGATCATCAAAAGAACTAAAGACAACCATAAGCTCCTTGAGGCATAAAGGTGTCAGAACATTCCAAGTTGGAACATAAAGATATTTGGAGGTTTCGAACTACTTTTGTGAGCAGATTGTAGCTCATGAGGACAATTTTAAATTATTTGACTGGCACATAGCGATAGTAGTTCAGTGTCAGACATAGACTATAAAACAACTTTCAGAATGATGACATAACACTTTCAAGAAAAATAAAGAAAGGGGGTATTAAAAAAACATCCTCTCAACACTACCGCAGTCCCAAAAGCTCTAGACGCTGTTACGACCTGCAAGTAGTTATTCACAACCAATGTTATCACATGATAGAACCACGCCAGTGATAAAAAATGACTTAGTAAAACAGACAGAAAACGCCCCACCGTCAATGTTATCAAGGCCGGGCCAGTTACCAAACCAGCGAACCCCAGTTACTGGAAACATATTGGAACCAGCTTACCATATTCCGGCAATTAACCAAGCTCGTCATGCATATAAAGGGATCTGTGGTCTATGTTAGCCAGATCCTCACGTAAAATTTTGATCTATTTACTTCTAGACTTTAGAACCGAAGCCGTAGATCAAAAAAATCATGGCAATGAAAGGTATAATCAGGTAACCGCCTATCCATTTATGTTTTGCAAAAAATTAGGGTTACAACTTACTTCCATATTCAGGCCAGGGAGATCGCACTCATATACATGTAATATTCGGAATCTTGTATACAGGAAAAGTGTCGGGCGCAAACCCTAAGGCTGAAAACGCAGTCAAAGTTCGGCATATTTTAATAATAAAAACACCGTCCATTCCCAGGCTCAAAAAGCAGTCAAAGTTCAGCAAATAATAAAACAAAGCCCATTCCCAGGCTCAAAATGCAGTCAAGGTTCTGCAAATAAAAAAAACACAGCCCATTCCTAGGCTCAAAACACATAGTTTATCGAGACCCCTACCAGATACCTGTCTATGATGTATTTTCATAGAACCTGAAATTGCATATACTAAAGTGAGGAAGAAATAATGGAATCAGAGTCTACCAAAACTTCCTTAATCGGTGAGGAATCCTTTGGCATAGGCTGCAGACATTACTCCTCAGGCGAGTCAACTCCTGCAAGACAACACAGTCCTCTTACAAGATGCAGAGCGGGTCTTTTTCAGCTCCCTGCGCGCCTTCCCCTCACAAGGAAAATTCAAGACCTATTTATAACACAAAGGGGGCGACAGGTTTCTTCAACTAGGGTGCGCCAAGATTCCCCAGGAATTTAAGGCAGAGATTATGGCACTATCTTATCCCGGGCAGACCTCCTTACATTTCGCCGTAGAGTAATTAATGACAGGCATGCATTTCTCTTATTTACCAAACTATTTTTTTTTTCTTGGTCGGTTTTCAACTTCAAAACGAGGCTTTATAAATATGTAGCAGCACCATTCATGGAATGTGCAATAATAGCACAAGCACGTGTAATTGCATTTATCAGACCTACCTGTGTAGCCTTTTTCCATCACCCCTCTTTAATAAGTATGTACAAATAATTGAATCTATATGTTATTCACATGCCTATTATAAGTCTCAAGGTTATCACTCTAGGTGGATGGTGTATCACCCGATTCGACAGCGTAGGCTTATGGTGAATATATATAAATTGTTCTTACCATAGTTTTACCTCTACTATCATCATTTTTCTTATTTCCTTTATGCTCACTAATTTTTACTTATATTGGTTGTAAGCTTTGTTTCCGGAGGGGCCTTGGCCCTGAGCTCCTCACCCGGAGACAGTTACAATAAGACTTGAATTTACAAATATCTAGGGTTCTCTTGAGAGGGTTGTTACAATAAGGAAATAGAAGAAAATGAAATATATTTTTTTTGCCCCAATCCATGTTTGGACAAGGAGATCCCTCTCTATTATCCATCATCCTTTAAAATGCCCCCATATGACACAAGGTAAACTTCCTTTTGTGGGGCCTCCATAATAGTCCAAGGTCCCATGCGTAGCATATTTCTATGGGGATTATGTAGATATCCAATGTCCCATGCATGAATTATAAGTCTAAAAAATATAGAGGATGAATTCACATTTTTTTGTCCCCCTACGTGAAAAATGCAAATTTGACAATAGAAATTAGAAAGAGACATGTGAAAGTTTATTTGAAATTACTTAATCTTAACTATGCAATTATTTAAAGTGTTTTTAACATTAAAATTTAAGTTTTTGAAATAAAAAAGAACATGCTCGTTTAAAGGAAAGGTAACACTTGCATAAGGTGCTCTATAATACTATATTCATACATACATTAAATAGAATTAAAATTGACAACTATTGTGGACTAGTTAAGTTCTCTTAGCTCATGTCATAGATCGGTCTTCAGGTTGATTCCCAGGCTAGTTATATTTGGTTTGTGCTTCACTCATTGATTCATGAAAGAAAGATAAGTGTGAATTTAACCAAACATAAAATATGGCACTCGATAAATATGATTTCGAGAACTTGTTGGTTATTACCTTCTCATTCAACCACAATCTCATGTCTACACTTAAACATGTCGCCATTAATCCATGTCTACTTTTTTTAGTAGGAGGTTTTCAATTCGGATCATAGTAATAAGCACAATTAACGAAATTCATGTCATCTCACATATTGCAATGAATTCTAATTAACTATACATGACACGAAGTTCTTCCACCATTGGCCACTAAAGTTGATATTACTTGGGCATAGATGAGTTGGCCATTATTCTCGTTAGATGTGTCCATATTTTTTTTTTGTTATTCACTTTATGTATGACTTCTCTATATATACTCTACACTATGGTTGTATTTTTATCCTTTCTATACTATATACTATGCTTTTGGAATTGATTAAACTTCTTACTACGAGTCTCAATATTTATTTTATTATTTTAACCTGAACATAACTCTGTATAACCCCGTCTTCACTTATAGGAGTATTGAACATAAGTGTATATCCTTGTCTTCACTTATAGGAGTTTTCAAGTTTAAGCGCCCATGCATTTGAGAGTACTTAAAAATTATATGGCCTACAAGCTAGCTATTCCTATCCCTATGGTAGGGAATTTGGAGCAATGCAAATTTCTTGTTATACGGTCTATTAGCTACCTATCCCTATTAGTGTCCTTTCAAGCACTTGTGAGTCTTGTGCTGTAACTAAAAACTTAAATCAAATTTCTTCCTAGACCTGGTAGGTTTTTCAAAATTTAATCATAAACATATGATATAGAGGGGTGATTCCATGAAGATGGGTAACACTTTTTGGCTAAATTTGGCGATGAAAACCTGATTTTTTACTCATGTGCTAGATAGAAGCCCTCAAAACGCATATATGCCATGTGAATTTTGACTTGCAGTAAAAAAACAAATTGTAGAATATTATGTTGGCTTCATAGTGATATTTTTTTAAAAATATTCCGATTTCATTTAATGTGTGAATTTTTTCATTTAATGAACTGTGTGACCTTAAAATTTTGAAGAAGCTAATAAGTGGCTCGTGTCCACGTAGAGTAATTCAATCTTGCATTAATAATTTAAAATATATATATATATATATATATATGAGCATGATTTACATAAAATGCAGTGTGATGTGCATATTTTTTTGTTAATTTTTCTCGCATTATACAAATATTTATTATTTTTCGAAAGTGACCACATTCGATTTCAGCATCGTTTTAAACACATATTTGTCCACGTAAAGAAATTTTTTCTATTTTTTCAAAAATTGAAAAACCAAAGATACTCTTTTGAAGAGGACACGTCAATATGTGATGTGTGCATTTTTAAGAATTTTTTGGCTATGTATTTTTAACTCTGCGGATTTTTCTTTGAGCTGCTTCGAAGTTGCAGTGTGGTTTTCTAAGTATAAGTTTTAGAAGTAATTAAAAAATAAATATCATATGAATGCCAAAATGCGTGTATGATACCTCAATGGATAGAAGATTCGTTGGTGAATCTATCGGTATCAACTCCACTCAGTTATGTGCTGGGAATGGCAGGGTTTACACCTCTGCAAGGCACAAGAAATTTTCCATTTGTTTGAATGTGGGCTAAGTCTGTTTTTTTAAGCCCTCGACCGAGGTATGAACCTCGACCGAGGTATATAAATACCTCGGTCGAAGTATTTAAATACCTTGACCGAGGGTTTGTAAAGCCTGCAATACCTCGGTCGAGGTAGATACCTCGGTCGAGGGCTTGATAAAACCTCGGTCGAGATATTAAGACCTCGGTCGAGGGCTTAACAAGCCCTCAACCGAGGTGCATTTTTCTGTTTTTGCCGAAATGCACTTGCCAAAAAGTGTTACCCAGGTCCGTGGATTCACCCAGAGGGCAAATTCACGTTTTTAAGTCCCCCTATTTGAACAATACAAATTTGATAGTAGAACTTAGCAAGAGACATGTGAAAGTTTATTGGAAATTACTTAATCTTAACTATGATATAATTTATTTAAAGTGTTAACTAAAACATTTAAGTTGTTGAAATCAAAGAGAATATGTTGTTTTAAAGGAAATGTAATATTTGCATACGGTACTCTATAGTGTGCTAGTTATAAGGTAACTTAACCTTTATATGAAATTCTATATAATACTATGTTCATACATACATTAAATAGAATTAAAAGTGACAATGACAACTATTGTGGACTAGTTGAGTGCTTTTATCTCATGTCATAGTTAGGCCTTCAAGTTAACTCCTAGACGAGTTTTTCAATTCCTGTCATGGTAATAAGCACAATTAAAGAAATTGTTGTCATCTCACATAATGCAACCAATTCTCATTAACTATACATGACCGGAAGCCACTATTGGCTAGTAAAGTTGATATTGCGTGGGCATAATTCTTTTATGGATGGGTTGGGCATTATTTTGGGTAGATGTGTCTATATGTTTTCTTTGTTATTCATTTTATGTATGACTTCTCTATATTGGTCTTATACTAGACACTATGGTTGTATTTTTATCATTTCTATATTATATACTATGCTTTTGGAATTGATTAAACTTCTTACTACCGATCTCAATATTTATTTTGTTAAATTAACTTGAACATAAGTGTATAAACTTGTCTTCACTTATAGGAGTTTTGAAGATAAGTGTATAACCCTCTCTTCACTCATAGGAGTTTTGAAGTTTAAGCGTCCATCCATTTTAGAGCACTTAGAAAATATATGGGCTATTAGCTAGCAATTCCTATTCCTATGGTACGGAATTTGCTGCAATGCAGTTTTTTTTCTTATATGATTTATTAGCTAGCTATCCATATCACTATCCTTATGGTAGGGAATGTGATGCAATGCAATTTTTTCTGTTGTTATTTTAAAATTTAATTAAAATAGTAATTTATTAAAATTGAATCACATAAACAAAATTGTCTATATATATCTCTTTGAACATATCATTAATATTTTAAAATCCAACTTAAAAAATAATTTATTAAAATTAACAATAATAAAAATTCAATTTCAACTCAATTAAAATAATAAAAACACAAATTTAAAATTATAATGAGATTTTAAAAATTACGATCAAATAAAAGTGAAAAGAAACACAAATTTTAAGTTAAAAAATTGATTATTTTGCATAAGTGCAATAATTCCATGAGAATGAACTTAAACTTTGACAAATAATTTCTACATGGCAAGGTCAGTCCTCGGCTACTTGCTGTTGAGTTGTATGCCTATCAGTGGGTTCAATCCTCACTCCGTCTATAAGAAGTCCATATTTCCAAAAGCCGGTTTCATATTCTTCCATACAAAAATCTACATGAGGAGATGAGTTATCATAACTTCCATCTCCTTTCACTGTGAATTTCCCTACAACTAGGTGCAGCCATCCATTATCATCATAACGATCCGCATCTTCCTCTCGCAGCCATCCATAGTCATGAATATCTTGATATCTCAGCGTTAAGTCCCGGGTCCTTCAAGCACTTGTCCGTCTGGTGTTGTAACTGAAAACTTAACTGGCGTTTCTTCCCAGACCCGGTAGGGTTTTCGAAATTTAAGGATAAACACCACTCTGTACTCCGTATTCGGAGACAATAGCCTGCAGTCTATTCGACCCCGGACCTCTAACGAGGAAACCCTAAGTAACTCCGCAACCTCCTTAAATCTACATAACAATTACAACGGTAACAAACCCGATTAGGTTTCCTTGAGTTGAAGGCAGCATAGAAGAGCTCTTTCAATGCTTTGAAAGTTAAACAAATAAAATAAGGAAAACTAAATCAAGAAACCCAACGCCAATAACGATCGCAGATAACATGTAAACCACTTTCGCTGTGGATCGCTCCAGCCAAAACATCTGTTGTACAGTCAGAATATGAATAAGATTGATAAACAAAAGAATGAATGGCCTTATGACAAATCTGGTAAACAAAACACAGAATATAAGGGTCATATGAAAACCTTTGTTCCCCCGTCTATCATAATTGAATTGCAGAGATGAAAGTAAAGTTCTTTCGTTGATGAGAATGCGATGGGGGAGACGGCCCTGGATAGTATCTGGTCCTGCAATTGTTGGGGGGGGAAATTGCTCCACACATCGTTGGATTCGGCGGCAGACGCCAAGTGTTTGGAGAGCGCCGAAAGTCTGCAAACGTGGTGTGGAGTAGTGTGGCTGAGGATCTCACATCTCACATACTAGGTGTTCCGGAAACTCGAGAGTTGCATTCTCGGGCTCAGGCTCAGTATCCCGCTGAGGCATTGGTATTCGTGCAATTAAGACACTAATGACAAGACTGCTGGCTGGCTGCAGATGAAATTAAGACACTAGTGACAACACTGCCTGGCTGCAGATGAAATTAAGACACTAGTAGTAGGGACAACACTGCCTGCGATGCAAATGAAAGGCAAATCGAAAGACGTAAAGTCAAGGAGGGCAGTTAAATATAGACACAAACGACGTGGATAGCGAAAAGGTTGTAAGTTGTAACGGACTGCGGCGGTCTGGGGCCGACATGGATACCGATAAGGATGTAACCGTCTGGTATTTTATTGTTTTTTTCTTTTTCTATTTGTTTTTTAAATGTGATTTTAATTTTAATTATATTTGTTTTTTAAATGTGATTTTAATTTTAATTATATTTGTTTTTTAAATGTGATTTTAATTTTTATTACAGAGATAGATTCAAGACTTTCAATTATTTTAAGTAATTTGAATTAGAAAATTTTCAACATGAAATTATCACTTTAATAATTTCAAGAGATTTTGACCCAAAAATAAACTATATTTAGTTTTTTCAAAAATTTAGGTTAATTAAATAAATGATTTCTTTAATATAAATTATTTTACTTAGCTGGAAGTTTTATATTCTGAATTTAGGGAAAGATACTCCCAAAAGTTAATGACTCTATAAAATTTATGTCATTATAAAATGAATATTAAATAATAATAATTATATTAAAATTTTTAAAAATATTAAATCATAATAATTGTATTAAAATTTTTAATTATATTTATTTTAAACATGTTTTAATTGGAAATTTTCAACATAAAGTTATCATTTTGATAATTTCAACAGATTTTGACCCAAAAATAAGTTACATTTATTTTTTCAAAAATTTAGGTCAAGTTAAATAAATGATTTCTTTAATATAAAAGATTTTATTTACGTGCAAGTTTTACATCCTGAATTTAGGGAAGATACTCCCAAATGGTAATGACTCTATAAAATTTATGTGATTATAAAATGAATATTAAATAATAATAATCATATTAAAATTTTTAATTTTATTTATTTTAAAGATGTTTTAATTTATAAAGTAGTATTATATTTTTTATTCACAATTTACTTATTTTGTTTTGAAATTGACAAATTTGTGTAGACTAACAAATCTTTATGTCTAATTTAGAGTGCCATTCTTACTTCCCATACATAAGATAATATAACATGGGTTAGCACTGTTTTATTTTTTCCATTCTAGCTCTCTAGATAAACCCAAACAATTTTGGAAATGCCTACCACTTGGTGAACCAACTGAAGTATGAAGAGACTCATAAATTCGATTATTTAAACTCTTGCAAAACAAAGGTGAATCAATGGTTTAGATTAAAGCCATGGTGAGATCAATGACTTAAAACCATTCCGCTGGCTGAAATGGTGCGAGCTTAGCGATGAAAGGGAAGAGAGGAATCTCATTCTGGGAATTGCAAAAGTGGTAATTGAAACTACTTTATATGGTAGCGGAAACCACTTTCGTAGTTGGTGCTTGAAGCCAATATGACCCAAATGCAGTAGAATCATAGTCCTTTGAGGGAAACAAATAAAGGCAGAGTAGTTAACATCCGGTCAAGAAGAATAAAGAATGGTAATATGTTTTTCTTGCGCATAGGTCGTAGTGAAACAAACTCAACTCACAAGAAGATTCCAGAAAATCAGGTGGACTTGGGAAAGAAACCATAATTTTAAAATAAATTTTTAGAGCTGAACTACCGATGGAGAACAATGTGATGTATAACAAAGAAAACGTAATTTTGGGACGGGAGAAAAGAGACAGTCTACAATAATTGCAGCAAGAAACCAGTTCTCATGGGTCCTCTTCAACTATATTTCGGAAAGGAAATGATGAATATTATCCGTCTAGCAAGGAGAACTTGACTCCAGTTTTAGGCCAAGTATCCACGGAAAAAACAAAGAATTGTATCAGAATGGGTCAAGAGATGCATCCTATAAGTAATATAGAGAGGGCACCACTTCAATCTCTTTCCCAAGACACAAAGGACAATGGAGGACCACCGATAAGTTTCATCTTGAAGAATTCTAAAAAGGGAAATGAAAAACATCGGGCCACACTTGTTAGAGGCTCACTATATTGACCATCTCTTTGGAAGGGTTCAATGTCTGGTTCTAGCAGAGCTAAAAAGGAAATGGCATATAATTGTAGATACTAGCTGCTTACTAGATATGGATTCCAGGAAGGATTTGAAGCAACTGGAAGGCATCAAAGAGACTTGTATGATCATCCCTATCACCGTTATATGAGAGATAGATTGTTTGAAATGTCAGAAGACATCAAATAAGCATAATTGTAAGATCCCCCTCCCACCTTGAAGACCTAAGAGCGACTACGACTCGTAAAAATATAAAATGAATCATAAACGCGTCCATGAGGAATAAAAAAACCCCACCATGAGGTTACTCCCACCGTAAGTAATCAATGGTACTCGAGACATATAACATTATATATATATTGAAGATATATATATTTTAGATATATATATTACATATAATCATCAAGCATTACATTGTGAAACAAACCTCATACATATATTATATGTAAACCATTATATATATAATAGTGAAGAACATTATATATATTGGAGATATATCTTCGAGTTATGCAGAACATTATATATATATTAATGAAGAACATTATATATATTAGAGATTTACATATTTGAGATATATATATATATATAATGTTACATGTAATCATGTAGCATCACATAGAAAGCCTTTTTCTAATTTGAAGATCTGGTATATTGTCAATATATATTCAAGAATTGTGTTGTTTATTATATCTAGCATTTAGGGCTGCTGAATAGATATAATGGGTATGCATTTACGATGGCATATTGTCAATATATATTCTAGAATTGTGTTGTTTATTATATCTAGCATTTAGGGCCGCTAAATAGATATAACGGGTATGCTAAATAGATATAACGGGTATGCATTTACGGTGGTATATTGTCAATATATATTCCAGAATTGTGCTATTTATTATATCTAGCATTTAGGGCTGCTAAATAGATATAACGAGTATGCTAAATAGATATAACGGGTATGCATTTATGGTGGTATATTGTCAATATATATTCTAGAATTGTGTTGTTTATTATATCTAGCATTTAGGGCTATTCTTACGGTGGTATATTGTCAATATATATTCCAAAATTGTGTTGTTTATTATATCTAGCATTTAGGGCTGCTAAATAGATATAACGGGTATGCATTTACGGTGTCTACACTTTTATATTGCTTAGAAGTTAAGTGTTGTAGCATATCTTAAGTTTATTACAGTTGTTCCGAATAAAAAATATTAAGCACGGGGGCTTAAATCTCTATGGTGCATTTCTGCGGCCTCTTGTGAGGTGGAAATTTCAGAGTTCTGAAATTTGTTACACTTCAAGTATTACGTAGTGAAACAAATCCCATATATATATATTAGTGGAGATTATGGTAAAATAAATATACATATACATATATGAGGAACATCAAATAAAAAGATAGCAACAATAATTTATATATAAATATAAATGTAAAAGAAAAACATTATATTTATGGTAGAAGAGAATACCAATACTAATTGATTTACCCTCGGTTATAACATTTAATTGTGGAGGCGTTATTAATGCCTCAACTTGTATTGATTATTGACGAGGAGTTATTGCATTACCTCTTTTTACACCAGCTAATTAGTGGGCGGTGTTGAATATCCTTAATTCATTCCTTCATTTCTGATTTTTAGCCATTTATAGATTACCCGGATTCACAGCCATTTGGTATGCTGAAATCCCTGAATTTGTTTTGGTGTGACTACTAACGTTCAACAGTTATTATAACTACTCAATTCACAACCATTGATGGGGGGCTAATCATGATGGCTGTGAAAAGAACCGTTGGAATTTTTACCTTTATATAAGGTTGTGAACGAAAGGGCGAGAGGGGTTCATGCATTATCTCGAACTAAGGATAGTGTAGCGATAGTGATATGATCCAGAGGCGAAATCTGGACCGTGTTTACTCTCTGGTATGCGTTCCACCATTGGTTGTAATTCAGGATCTCGGTAAGCATATCACTATTTATATCAGTGGCCTTCAGGCCATGTAGGCATTTATTTTCGACAGCGTACAACCTTGGGGATGCGTCTATCCACTATAGGTCTTCCTGCATTTTTTCCTATACATTGACATCCGCCTCTTGGAAGTCTTATGACTTTGCAAAGGGATCGCGGGTAAAGGATTTGAGGTTCCTGTATATATAAAATATTAGGAACGAGTGGAATGCTTTGAACATGTTGGTTTATCTTGCCATTATAGAGTGAACCTAGATACTTAATATGATTTAGCTATCACATTTTGTTTACTTTTATGTTCTAGATCAGTACCAGGGCTGAATCTGATCTGGAGATCAGCCTCTTTTGTTTATTTTGCTTTTATAGTTCAGTTCCAGAGAGGAATGCGATCTGGCTATCAACGCTATGATTGTTTTTCATGTTAAATTTGGTGCTAGATCTATAAGAAACAGTATGGCTCGCAATGTTTTCTGCTTTATTTGCTGTATAGATCAATTCCAAACTTGAACATGATCTGGCTATCAACGCTATGATTGTTTTTGCTTTCGATGCTAGATGTGAGATACGATATGGTTGGAAATGTTTTCTATTTTATTTGATGTATAGATCAATTCAAAACTTGAACATGATCTGGCTATCAACGCTATGATTGTTTTTGCTTTCGATGCTAGATGTGAGATACGATATGGTTGGAAATGTTTTCTATTTTATTTGATGTATAGATCAATTCAAAACTTGAACATGATCTCGCTACCAATGCAATGATTGTTTTTGTTGTTAAATTCGATGCTAGATCTGAGATAGGATATGTGTGGAAACGTTTTTAGTTTATTTGTTGTACCATTTCAAACTTAAACATGATATGGCTGTCAACGTGTTGGTTGTAGTTTAAAACAAACCAGACCCATACTCTAGTGCTACAACCCAGATCCATACTATTGTGGGTTTGATCTACCTTTGCGTATTTGACTAGGATGTGATATCCTGTAATAGAGACCAAATCGATATTTATGTTTATGTTGGTAGAGCCGTGGTTGGAATCGCTAATGATCAAGTTTCAAGGTGGTTTTTCTATATATGTGTTTTATTTGAGTTGGAATTTCTCTATATTTGGTTCCCTGCTATTTGAATGGCAGAGCTTTAGTCTGCGTTCTGATTCGATTGGGGATTTATTTTTTTAGTGCTAAACCTCTGCTCATTTTTTTTTATGTATATGGGAATTTTGTGCTGATTGTTTACACGTTATGTAAAGATCCTACTTTGCTTTGGATATCCTACTTTCTTGCATTAGATCTGAATCATGTAACTTAAGATCGAAGGACTTTATTTTTGCTTGCGTTTTGCTAAAAACAGAACACATGTTGGTTTTTCCTGCTATTTTTTTTAGGTATCATATACCTCTGTCGAACTCCATTTGTTAGAAATTTGGGGTCTAAATTGTTTATAAGCTTAGGTCTATTGTTGTCATGAGTTTTGGGGATCGAGAAACTGGCATACCCCGTTGGGTCTATTTTACCCACCGGCATTAGTTTGGGTTGGATTATATAAATATATGTTTTCTTAGTGGTCCAACTTGTTACACTGTGATTCTGATCTTGGGAAACAACGTCCCAGGGATGAGGACAGGTTACCTTGGTTTAAGTATAATAGTATCAGGAAAATAACCCCCTTATTTCTGTGATCTGAGTGCAAAAGCATTCAATTGATTTTTAATTCTGCAAGTTAAATAATTGATTTATGAATATGAAGTGGATTCGGTCGATACCCTAGTTTGACAGTGGTGAAGGTTTTTCACAGAAAGAGACCTTAGTCCCTATGCTCATTCGCTTTTGTCAGAGTGAGTGAGGTGAGGGAAACGTGCCCTAAGGGTTCCATCTATACCTCCTCGAAAAAAACCAAAGGGTTCCCTCTGCGAGGCCAAACCTTCTCCAGTCATCACTCATCCCAGCGAAGAGGATTAGGGTTTCAAGATTGGGTTAGAGGCATGGACGGTGAGAAATGAGGTGTATGGGCCATGCAGCGTAGGGTTCTGGTTCTTAGCTTATCGCTAATTCCCAACCACCATCCTCATAAGAAGAAAACAGAGCACTAGACATTTGAAAAGGAAGGAACGACAATGTCAAATTCCTTTTGGTTTCAGTCGAAACCCCTCCAACAAAATCAAAACCCCGTAGAGAGTTGGATGTGAGTGGCTTGGCTGATCGAGATGATCTTGTTTGATAGCACCATGGGTTGGGGGCCTTGAATTGGAAATCGCATACTGGTCTATGAGGGGTATAAATCAAAGAAGAGCCAAAATTGATAACTTGGAGAGGAAACATAATATCCACCATAGCAAACTGGGTCTAAACTACTACATGCATGCCCGAGAACTAGAACATGAAACCTTCATACTCTATTAGAATTAAAGTTTAAGAATGTAGTGTCCCTGTAGGTCCTTGATGCGAATGAGTGCGGAAAAAGGGCAAAGATTTTTTTTTTTCATTTTCTTTTCCTTTATTACTACAAAAAGGTTCAGCCTGTTAGTAACAACTTACAAGGAAATCTTAATTTATTGTGTCAAAAACCGTGTGCACTAAAGGGGAGTTTGTCCAGTGCTATTGACCGTACACCAACAACATTGTTTGAAAGAATTCTGGTTATATATATATATATCAACATTAGTCATTACTAATTAAAAACGACCATTTGCTCTTGCTACCATTTAGGTTGTTAGAGCTTAGTATTATTTTCACCATAAGAGGCAGTACCTACACTTAACCATTGTAAAACTAATTTGCATTTAAACATTCATAGAGAGGGCACTCAACCATTTACACCATAACAGATAAAGAGATCAACCAAGGACATCCACGGACATAAAAACAGTACACATCAAACACATAATGCAAGTAATACACATCAAGGCACCGATATATGTGGTTCACCCCAACCTCGGGGTTACGTCCACCACAACTGCAGTATCATCATATTTTTCAAAAGCTAAATACAAACGACAACCATTCTGTTGCCTTCTCTTCCTGTTTACATTTCAGGACTCCCGCTCACAGGGGATTTTCTCTATTTCTATTATTTGCTCCACATGAGCACTTTTTGCACAAGCTAGGAATCCACCTTCAATAGTAAGTCATGACTCCTATCTAGTCTTACCTACATGAGAAAATATAATCCTGCATACAATGAGGTATATGTATACATATTTACCAACTCATTACCGTATCATCTACCCACCCGGTAGATAATTTCCAAACACATAAAAGACAGGCCAAACTCATTAAGTGTCTAGATCCCGCAGTGTGAACAAAACAACAATGTATATTATCCCTTAATGGTGCATCATATATAACGAGCTGTATACTGGTGTTAACTCCCAGTGATTTACAATGATTATGGACTCTAGGAGCTAAACGCCCTCAAGAGCCCCAAGAGTTTTCCAGCCAGCTATATTTCTTTCCTTAACGCGCCTGGGCGCCTGTACTCTAGTACGGTTATAAAAGAAAAGTAAGTATCAGTCCCACAAATATGTCTACATATATATATCACGACACAGCTAAGTGCCTTTGGCGATGGGCATATTCAATAATCTAATCATCATGGTATATGATACCTAATGTATCGCCAGGGAAAAACCCAGGAAGCCTTCCTGCTCTTAGGAAAATGTAATCTTTTAATTCTATATTACATTCTTCGTTTAAAAAAAAAAAGATGGCAGCTTAGTTTTCCCAAGGAAGAATCATTTACAAAAATGCAACAAGGAGCACATAAACAATTCTGAACATCTAGCTAGGCATATGATGCAATATGGATAGCTTTAGCCAAGTCACAACATTCAAATACATGCAAGAAACAAAATAATACAGGTATTCAGCTCCCCAAACGACTGGAATATCAAGGGCTGCATTTCCGTCCCTCTAGGGAATCACACGGATCCTAACCAATTTGAGTATCGGAGCTGGCATCTATTTCAGGGAATCATTACAGTAAAACTATACGCCTAAAAAAAAGTGACTCCGTCAAGAATACCACTGACCAAAAAAATTCCAACAGTTTCAGAGCATTACTAACATGCCAACACACTTATCTAGTAACTAGTGTCGATTTAAGCAAAACAGCTTCCGTCAGCCAACCGGAAAATGATCACCCTTTCTATGAACTGATAAGGTCGGATCCGGATTGCTTGCAGGACGTAAGGTATATAAATATTTATTCTTAGACCTGCACTGGAGGTCTAAATTTAAGACCGTGGAAGAAAAACTGGATCGATAACGAGTACGTTTGTTTTACAAATCTGAGTCGCTATGAATCTAGGGTTTGTCTCCTAGATATGTAATGAAAAGCAGGTGTGGGAATTATTAGAAGGATGCAGGAGCTAGACGTACCATCTCCCATGCATCTAACATTTTTTTCCAGATCTACCCATCAACCGACCCCAACTGCAGAAATGTTTTCTGACCTTGGTTATCCAATCATGTAATAACCGCTGTTCCTCAAAACCCAAGACACGAACACAGGGTTTGTAACAAATTATGATCAGTTTCTTATAAAAACACAGTATCGCAAGGGAATCATACAGGATAATTACACAGCTCGCAGGCTGGGCCTCTTGCATCCTTCGACTGAAAGTGGAGACGTATGGGGAGGTGATCTCATTATGAACGAATAAAACTAGCTCTTTCACAAGACAGCCCCAATTTATCCCCTATTAGATTTAAATTATGGCGTTGTAAGCCTGAATGACGGCAGGGCTAGCGCAGTCAGGAGCAATGTTACCAAGGAATTTAATTACCCTTGCCTCAACCTAAAACCCAACATGGGTCAGCATAGGATAGTGATCTGTACCTTTAAAGAGAAGCGGTCAGAAGAGTCGAACTGGGTCTTACATAGCTCCCAGGCCTCTTTCTGGTGAGTCGCTTCCTATAACGATTTCTTTTAACCCTTGGCACAGGTACTCCCCTACCCGATCTCCAGGTAATCTACAGTTGGTCTAGATAATCACGACTGGTTTCCATTCCCTCCTGATGGAGAGTTCTCCTAAGAGGTACGCCTGAAGCACCCTTTTTGGACAACGAGCGGTGTACATATCAGTACAAAACTCGGGGAAGTGTCACAGAAAGTGGAGATCGTCCTCCTCTAATACTTAGAGACTGTTTCCCCTCTAAAATGCATGGATTCCCCAGAAGAGAAAGCGCAGACATCTTGCTTATAGGAGGCGTAGACATTTCCTTCATTCCTCACCGCAATAGATCCCTCAAAGACAAAATGCAGAATGCCTCTGCCCGTTCACTATTCGAAGCCATCCTCATAAAGGTAAAACTCCCAACGGTTCCTTTCACCGCAAATCATGATTTTCCCCCATCAATGAATCCAGTGGTTATAATGACTGCTGAACGTCAGTAATGACACCCAAAAACATTCAGGTATTTTCAGCATACCAAACGGCTGCGAATCCAGGTAACAGAAGTCAAGGAAAATGACTAATGGTATCCAACACCATCCTCTAATTGGCTGGTATAACGTCCCCTTAAAATTAATTCAGCCAGCCATCAAAACGCCCTCAATAATTAAATCCTATATTCCGGCAGTCTGTTCACATAACTAACTTTTGTTACCCGAAAGTGGGGTCCTCACTGAAAAACCTAAATCAGACATCCTCGCGGCGTTTATAACACATCCATTGTTCCCCATTTCTTTACAGACGCCCTTTACTCACTATTTAAACACAATTAATGAGCAGCCAAAAATCTGCCATTTGCTAGATATAAACACACGCTGTGCCTTTAATCCCTATGATGGTTTACTCTAACTGACTTATCAATAATGTATGTGCGCTCTTACCTATATATATGATATAAATAAGTGGTTTTGCTTCCATGTATGTTTTACATACAATCCATAATGCAAATATATGTCATTAACATATGTATACTATCTTTTTCCATAACACAAATATAAATATGCATATATATGATTCTTCATAAATATATGTCTTGCACATATATATATATATATAGATACTATTGTTTCCCATAAACACAAATATGCATATGTATGACTCCTCATACAAGACATGTACCTGTGTGAGGTTCCACTCAGCATGGGAACATCATACTATAATGTAGGTGGATAATACATTACCGTGAAATGTTGTAATAGTCAGCATACAATATACAATATATGTATCACAAATGTATATGTTTCCAACATATATATGATTCTGCATTTATTATGCATATAGGGTTCCACTATTTTCTTTATGAGGTTTGTTATGCCCTTGGAGATTATAAGGAACTTAAAGGTTTTTACCCATATATATATATATAT
>LPNX011215328.1:352332-376264 GCA_001517045.1 Pseudotsuga menziesii | reverse complement strand
TAAATCAAATACACATCATTGGACAGGAAAAGATAGTTCTTATTAATATAAATCAGAGATTACAAGATAGATACAACCTCTGACGGCACGTCTACGAATCGGAGAAACCGAATCCCCCACTTGGGCCTCCACCACCTCAATCCTCCATCTCTCGATAGCAAGCTCACTAGCAAAGGCAAGCTTAGGAAGAACACAAAAGTGCTCCAAAGGGACAAAGGGATGCAGACTCAAGTATAGTTCCGGAAACAATGGACTATAGTTTCTTTGCTTTAATCTCTCTATATATATGCCTTGAATGTACCAAGGGGTTCCTTATATAGCTTCACAAGGGATAATGAAGGGTCGAATCCGAGCGATCTCAAGGCATATGGAAGGCCAGAAGTCGAATGAGTCGGATCCAAGTCAAGGAAAAATCCAAAAGGATTTGGATTATGCACACATCCCGATGTACGCGGTTATAAGGGTCAAACCCGCGTATGTACGCGGTTATCGGGTAAAAATCCGCGTATATCATTTTTTATATAGTTTTAGGGATGATCAGGGAAACATCAAAGGGTAAAATGTGGTCCATGGGGTCTAAAGAGTCTGCAGCGGGACAGGGGAAGGCCATACAAAGTGTGATTCACCTAGAGTGGTGAAAATCTCTATAACAAGTGGTACACCAGGCAAGGGGTTGGTATCAGGGCAGGGTAAAACAGGTACAGATAAGTTATACCCCGTCTGGATAGGCTAACTAGTCCAGAGACGGTGTCAAGAATTATGTAAGTGTCCAGTATCATGACAGTAATTACAAATGAAAGGCATATGCAGGTAATCCAGTTTCTGTGTGATAATTTTATCACCACAGACAATATCAAGTTCAGGTATAAGACCCTTAGTAATATCCACTTCAACCAAAAAATTTTCCATCCTTTTGTCATAAATGAGATGGAAATCCCTCTCAAGAGCAACAAACCGTCCAAGAAGGTTTTCCAGATCAATAAGGATATCCTTATTTCAAAGGACGAAAGGTAAGGCAGGTAGTAGAACCCAAAGATGCCTAATGGTCAGTCTTTCAGTTAGGGGATCAAAACTAGAGTGCCACTGCTTCAGTACTAAGGAACAATCAAGTACAGGCCACAACGTTTCCAGAATAAGTGAGGCATCCGAGTCTTCAATGAACACAAAAACCAGCCATTTATTTACCAAGAGGCTAATAGATGGTACATAATGGTTAAAAGGCTTCTAGTGTGAAGTAGCCCACTCCACCCAGCCATCCTTTGTCATGGTACAATACTCCAGTCTACCAATAAGTGCCCTACGGCATAAGGTTCCGATTTTCTCCATAAAAACATCATGCCCAAGTACAAACCTAGGTTTATATTCTAAGGCCTTTAGGGCTTTGGCCTTATGGTGAGAAGAGCTATGGACCCGACCCTTCCCCAGTTTGGGTATCCTGCTAGTATCGGTCGAGTCCCCCATGTCACAGGTGGAGGGAGAGCAATGGCAATAACCCACAATAACGCATACAGGCGAGCACCCCAAAACTAGTCAAAGATAAACAGTACAACATCTACAGGAGTATAATGCTGAGGATATCAGGAATCAAAAACCACACCCGTTCCAAACCAGGAACAAAAGTAATGAGCCCAGCAAGACATGTATACAATAAACCAAAGAATAGGCCTACATAAACCACCCAAGGAAGGGTCCCAATCCACAACGTCCACAAAAACAAACCATTGAGCCTCAACACAAAGGGTATGCCAGCCCAATAAATAAAAGACTGGTAGCAGGTCATGTAAAAGCCAACCCCACACCGAGACAAAGACAAAATAAATCAGTAGTGGTATTAAGATAAAAACAGAACCCCATCGGTACCAAAACTGTCAGATGGACCCACAAGAAGAAAATGGTCCCAACTAAATACTAGAGAGATAAAATATTATAAAGCCATGTTGACAATAGAACCAGGTGACAGGCCAAGCTTCCAAGTAATAAACAGACTTCTAGTACTAATAATAGACCAATATCAAGGAAGACCACGGTCACAACGTCAACTAACATTCTATCAGAAGGAACAGACAGGGCGTAATCGAAAAATACAAATAACCGTATATGCATATCGATCTCTGCTACTATTGAAGTAGTCCTCACTGTGCATCAACCATGCATACCGGTCTGCATAGGTAACTCAGCCGCAACAACCTCCAGCTCGATAGGAAAACACACGTGTACAAGGCTCTACTGTGACTGGTTACTCTTCATCCTCTGTATTCAATCTAATAGTAGTTTATCAAAGTCTTATCCTCTCACAATGCTAAGAAACCATATTCTTCCACAACGAGGTCTTTTGGTTTAAAGCCTCACCCTGGCTCATGACCGGCATCTCCATCGATTCAGGCATGCGGGGCCTTTTGGCTCTTTGACTTTCTATGTCATTTCTCTATCTTCTGGCTTTCCGAGGTCACAACCTAGGAACAGTTTCAGCATTTTGATAATGAGGGCTACATTGTCATCATGTCTCATTGGAGCGCTTTGCTGTGTAGGTGAATGATATTTGATTGAATGCCATCTTCATCGTTTTCTTCTGCCATGAGGGTTTAAATTTCCTACAAATTTGTAAATTTTTCATTGCTTGTAGTCGATTTCAACTGCTATTGATCATGGTTGACTGTCTTGAATTGACTCGACATGTTGTACTAAGTCGACTAGAGATCAACTTGATTTACATAATATGGAGGGGATTGCCTACCTCACAAGAGACTCGCGTTTAGCCCCCTCTTGAATTCAAAAATTTACAGTAGAGTCCCTTTTTAGAAATTGGTACCGACTAACTTTACATAAACAAAAAACACTACCAACCCAAAAAATATTTAAATATGTTGATCGGATTTAAACTAACAATATTAACCAACCGACATATATTAAAAAGTCGGTTGTATTGACCAACTTAGGCATCCACTAGAAGTCAGTTGTATCAACCAAAAGAGAATATTAACTTTCAAAAGGCATAAATAATAAAGTGTATTAAGATAATCAGAAGGAAAACAAGCAGTGGACGAGTTCATATTGGCTGGTCGACGACTTCATATGGCAAGCAGTCGATAACGGGCAAGAGCAGGATAGTACACCATCATTTATTCCTTGTAGTTCAAAGCCCCATTTTCCATCAATCATTTACAGTTTCATAGATGTGTTGACAGCCTCTTCTTAGTGGCTTTCCATGATTTCTAACACTTCCCTTCACATTATGTCTGCAATTGTCTCATGAGAGAGTCATTAAAAATTTCGGGAGCTTCCACACTTTCGTTGCTGTTGAGATATGCTCTTGGGTCTAGGAGGATACGAATATTGGTACAACCTTCTTCCTATTGGTGAGTGTTGGTGAGTGCAGCATTGTTATAGCTCAAAATTACACATCTCTGCCTGTGACCACTTTCCCATGATTCTGTCGCATGTTGACACTTCCATGACGACACTTCATGAAAAGTCACTAAAAGTCACTGAAAAAACACCTAACTTGGAGGACCCATATCTTAAGTTTTGTGATTCTGTTTGACCTCATCTCTACACTATTGGAAAGGTATTCTAGTTAGCTAAAACTTCCCAGAATACACCAAAGTCTGAAAAAGCCCAAAAATACCCTAAAAATGAGTTTTTTTGTCTGTACGTGACTTTCCCTTAAGGAAACCCGCGTACGTACGTAACTTGCTCTACATAATACCCGGGTACGTACGTGAGTTGCGATATTAAATAGTCATGTGCGGCCTTATGTACGTGACTTCCTATATTGGCAACCCGCGTGTATTTCTCGTGTACGCGACTGTTGTTTCTGCAACCTGCGTACGCCTCTTAAAAATGTCAAAAAATACAAATTTTGAATTTCGGGTAGTTTGGGTAGTTATGCAACTGACTCCTTCAGTTGTAACTACTTTGTCTTCACCCCTAACTCTTCCTTAAGCATATAAATAGAGGTAGGGAGGTCCATGAGAGGAGACTTGAATCTTTGCATTGTTATGCTGGAGGATTTGGAGCTCTCTTTGCCCACACCTTTGCCCTAGAAGCAATCTCCTTGTGTTGCAGAGCTTGGAGGATCAGTTCCTTGGAGAAGAGAAGTAGCAGAACTAGATCAAGATTTCGTGAGGTGCTGAACTTGAAGAGAAGGTATACTTGTACTTGTTTTCAAGATTAATAAATATGTGATGTCCTTCTTCTTCCCAAATAATTGTTCAATGTGTGATTGAAACTCTGTTTATGATCATATGATGATGTTAATCATATTATTATTTCATGTTTATTTGATTATCATTGCTTTATATATGGTCATATTGGTTTGAGGAAGGTATAACTCATTTTGCAGGTCTCTTGGAGCAAGAGGAGCAAGAGGAGCAAGAAGAGGATTGAAGGGCTTCCTGGATCAACCTTCATTTGGCTAAGGTATGAACCATTCCAATCTCTGAATCTTATTTATATTTGCTTGCATAACCATTTGCATCTCTCTTTCAACCCCAGTACGTTGATGGCCTCTTAAAACCTAGCCATAGGATACTTTCCTTTACAACAAGCACAGAAGATGATCAAGATCAAGAACCTGCGTATGCGAAACAAATGATAGAGGTAGCTTTATATTAAAGATGCTTGACAAAGAATAACATCATAATGTTGGATTTATCTATTGCAGATGAATGATTTCTATAAATACGGTGATGTTACGTCGGTGGAAGGCACCTTGTCGGCGTTGAGTAAGGAACCATGTCAGCGTTGAGTATGGCACTCTGTGGGAATCAATACATTTTTTTTCATCGACTAATCCAGAGAAAGCTGACTACAGTCTGTCCCAGCTTATTCATTGACCATATATCCATTCATTGACTAATCCAAAGAAAGCCGACTGGTGTTCATATATTTTTCTAAAAGATAAAGTTTATGTGTGCATCAAATATCATTCGAAGGTAGAAATATTGCAAGCCATTGCTATGATTGGTCATCATTATTCTTGTGGATCATGCAAAAAATGTTACTACTATGTTGGACGAATTATATATGCAAGACAACACCGACAAATCTTATGTTTCTAATATGTTCAAATCTTATTCAACTGACTAATAGTTTAAATATTCCAACAAAGACTTTCCTCCACTTGCAGAGTTTCTTCTTATTCTCACGTCTCCTTCGATCAACGGCTGGATTGGTCGACTGCTCACTATCTCCTCTTGATAACTAGTTGATTCCATCGACTTATAAATAGACCATCCAAACTGGATGTAGTGGTTGACAAGTTTACGACTGGTAAAAAATTATACACCTCTATATCTATCAGTCCCCATCAACAGCATAGAAATTGGACTTTTATTCTACCGACAATTTTTCTTTAAATAATTAGAACATTCTCTATTGGTCATTTCTCCATTCGTCGTTTTCCCATTCATTTCCAAATCTATGTCGATTTATAAAATTAGAATATGTAATCTAATTTTTAGCAATTGCATACCTCTTAATCTAGGATATCTTCATGATTCGAATTCTGTATGCGAGCATCTACAACAGTGTCATAAAAAAAATACAGTCTGCAATCAATATTTATTGACCAGCAATCATATACATCTAGGCAGTTCTCGAGCGAAAAGAATTTATTCATTTATCCCTCAAACAGAAGTAGTCATTTATCTTTGTGGCAGGTTACTTTCATGATCATCTCACTGTGTCTTCAGGATTTGAACTGTCTCCATCCGCTGCTACTGTCACCTAGACCAAACAGAGAACGACAACGGCACCAGATGTTGATAGCTAGGCTTTCACATACATTCAAGCATACATTAAGCTCGCTCATACACAACCATCAAAGACCAATACTTGGGAAGGGACATCCAATCCACCTTTGTATTCATATTTAATGCTTATTTATACATTATGAGATAGGTTGGAGTGGTTATACCCACTCCAATTACTCATTTGTTAATATCCATTTATCCTTTAAACTATATAATTATATGATGACATTTAGGAGGCAATTGGCCCCATCTACATAGGTCCAAAGAGGATTGGTTACTTCTTAGGTTCTGACCATATCATAACAGTTGTCCTTGGGCTTGATTATCATTCCAAGGTGGATTATCTCCTTGCAGAGACCTCCCCCAAGAATAATGGGTACCTCCTAGAACATGACCAATGGGTGGATTTCCCCCTTGCTAGCGCATCAATTTCACATATTTGGACAGTTTGTGTTTTGCATTGAGAGCATTGTGCTTCTCTGACTTGGGAGATGTGCCCCTAGTCCAAGCTGGGAGATGTGTCCCTACTATTAATAGGACGTTTCCATTCAAACACTGTCATTGAGTTGTATTACAAGTTTTGAAAAAGTTAGCAAGCAATTTCATAGCTCAGAAGAAGACAATTCAAGCCACATATAGAATCCTCCTATTCTTCTTCTTCTTTCTTTATATTCTCAATCATTCTGTGAAGAAGTCAAGCATGTGACGTAATTATGAAGACTTAGGGAATCCCATATGAATTTAATGTCTAATTGTTAACTATTTGTTAAGTTCTGAAGTTTTTTTAATAAAGGAGTTGGTCTCTCTGCAGTTGTTTCCAAGACCCTTCCTAGATTTGTATAGAAATTGACTAGTTTTCAATAAACTCTCAATAAATGAACTTCTACATAATGAATTTGAATGATTTTTGTTCCTAGATATATTTAAGACCATAATGAACATCCTACAAGTATCAGATAGTCAATTCAATAACCTTTTAGGTCGTTTGGAAGATCCTGAATCTAGAGTGTCTAAGTTCTCCTAGAGTAATCCTAGCTAGAGTTTGACTCCTAAATTGTTCCAAACCATTCCTAAACCTATGGATTCGACTCATGCCAATATGAGGGATCTAGTTTGCATATGTTGGGGTTCCCAGGAGACTGGAAGTAGGCTTTAGCCTCGTTGATGCTCGAAACCTAAATGGTCCCAATGCTTTGTTCAAAGGAAACTTGAGAATTGTGCATCTTTTGTGCTAGTTATGAATGAATTCTGATTTTATATGTCTTTGATGTATTTTTGAAGACCTTTAATTATCTGATTGATGATCAATTATCTCAGTCTCAGTGAGTTTGAAAATAACCTAACATGAGCTTGAAAAGAAGCTACCTGGCTTCTTGTCTTGATGATGGTTCCTGATTCGGAATCGAAATGTCACTTACAAAATGACTACTGCGGAATTTCCGGAAAAACCCTACACTAATCCACCTCACCATAGAAACTTACAAACTAAAAAAACCTAACATTATTTCTAAGAAGTTTAGTTAATCCCAGTGCCTTTCTAATACCTAGTCTTTAGTTTTTTTTATTGAATAGTTGTGTTAGAGTTGATATCTCTTGAATTTCAATTTCGGTATATTACATAAGTAATAGGCAATTTGTACTTGTGGACTTGGCAATGTTGGAAATATTAAGGTTCAATTATATCTTTATGTCAAATGCTTGGATGTGGTAGAGACAAGATGGGTTGTAAATATGGACTATCACTTATGTACATCTGGCATTAATATGAGTGTTTATGGACAACTATGGGCCTAGTCATCTTAATCACTATTTTGTACCTATTTTGGACTATATATATATATATATATATATATATATATATATCACTTGCACTTTAATTTGTGAATATTTGTTCATTTAAAAGGTGTTGACTCACTTCGGTCGACATGGGTTCATCTCTGTTGACAACCTTCGACATAGTCTCCCTAAACACTAACCCCGATAGGTTTTACCCTATCCAGCAACACTTGTGGAGTAGGTGCAGTCTCACCTGAGATGCTTGAGGGAGTGCTGCTAGAACCACATTTCCGCAGGGAAGGAGGAGTTGCATGCTAATCTTATTCTACCACAGTTCTATCCAGAGACCCAAGGTTTACGTGCATCAATCATAACATTTATTCATTATCATCAACATCGAACATCATAGCAACAAAATAACAAAAAAATCAGCATGCACTATTCCATAAATCACCATAAAACTTCGCATCATTTGCATTCAGATAGAAAGGATCATAGATTGCAACATTGGCGATTAAACATAGACAAAGACAAGATTTCCATCTTCAACAATCGCATGTATTACTTCAAAACCCACAAAACATCACTTGGTCGAAAGCCTCAAACCAAAATACAATTATCTGTAGATCACAAAACTTGTCACAGATCTAATTCGATTCCATTCCAATTGTCATTTTCATATTCTACTTCTACATCTATTTATAGGCTTTATGTCATTACAAAAAGGTCCACACCGACCAACTCTCTAACTAACTTGGACCAAAATTACAATTAGTGTGACCAAGCCTTCCTCTTGCGCGGGTCAACTTGCAACTTGTCAACATCCTTCATGTTGCGCCTTGCACACTTGATCCCCTTGCCAACAAAGGGTGCTTATGAGATGGGTTCCATGACCACATGTGGTCATGCACCACTATTAAAGTCTCTTCACTGATGTTTTTTAAATAAAAATAAAAATTACTATTTTATTAATCTTTATAATAATAAAAAAATAATAATAAAAAATGAAGAACTTAGTTTAATTGAATTATTGTGAATTATTGAAAAAGCAGATGAGGACTGTGGACTCCATCATAATCCATTAAATAACTCATAAGATGCTTATGCAGACTATTAAATGTATTTCTCTGCTTAATATTAAATATAAATTTGTCAGTGGACCTTACTTCAATCGAATTATTGCACTACGGAGACAAAGAAAGTTGATAGAGACTGCTGACTCCACCAGGAAGCGGTGTTCGAGGAAGCGGAGAAGGCCTAGGTGTCTCAGGTAGTTTTGTAGGACGAATGGATGAAAATTATATATAAAATCTCGTTTGGTCTTTTCTGGGCGGCCTTTAATTATTGTACTCCTCTCAGCTTTTCTGGGCGGCCTTTAATTATTGTACTACTATAAGCTATGGTAAATGTTGCTGCCGACAGCTGTGACTTTAGTTTCACTTGCCACCGACTACTTTAATTACTGTAGTGATCAATATTCTATATGCATATTGTTGCGGGCATCTTGCTGTGGGGTATGTAATGTGTCAGCAGAGTGCATAGAAGTCAGCCTAATACTGTTGTGTAAGCTACTGATTCAAGACCGTGTCTCCGTCCCAAGTAGATTTTTTATTACACTAATAATAAATCCCTCAGTGGGCCTAACTACAAAGCGGTGTGCTAGGAAGCTGAGAAAGGCTAGGTGTCTCAGTAATACAGGTGGTGTGTAGATAGAAATAAAGTTGATGCGGAATGCTATGACTTCAGCTATTGTAATAGTAACACCTTTAATTCAGCTGCGGTGTGTGACGGGAGGGGAGAAGGCAGAAGATGTTGGAATTTGAATAGTAAAACGAAATGCCCTTTGCATACAGTTTATAAGGTTTCAATTGTTGATTTAGATAATTTCTAATCAACAATAATTTCTCTTAAAATTATGGCAGGTTAAGTTTCTGTAATAATAAGGCTATATATAGTATCGGTCATGTGATTAAATAATGCAATCATATAGGACGGTGAAGGCATGTGCTTGAAGTAATAATATGAATTTTAATTTGTATTTTCATCAAACAAAATATTAATATGATTTTGGTTTATTGGGAAGTTTTTAAAATGTTTAACTCCTTAAGTTAGTTAAATCAATTAAACTATTTGCTTAAGACCATAAATTACACGTTGAAATCTGGTCTAGTCTCTTTGAGCTATCAAGAATTTTTATGGTTAGTAGTTAAGTCTTGAATACTAGTTTTGAGTAAAATTTGACATAATAGATCTGTGTCCATCTTACCATATGCAATATAAATCTCATATAAATTTGGTGAAATGTAACATATGTGATGAGAAGCCCTTGAAGATTTTTTTAGACAAAGTTAGCAAAATAAACATTTTTCATTTACATTGAAGAAAGTTAGTATTATGTAATGTAAACCTCTGATAGTGTAAGTCAAAATCTTTGATACAAGTCATGAGTAAATGTGGGAAAATAAAAAACATGACTTATTGTATTAGGGAAGGGACGTCGGTTGTGGCGCACCCTCCCTTTACTCGTCGCTAGCCAGCGTGGAGGATCCCATGTGGCGTACGATACGGGGTCTGTGCATAGCCCGGTATGTTGTGCACGTGCCCAAGTGGGATTAGGGCTTCACAAGGGGGGTTTAGGTTTCCATTTTCCCACTCTACCAAGCCTTCTCAAGTTGTTGTATTATCGTGACGGGGACCAATGGGTGAGCAATCTCCTCCCCTGGTTGTGGGCCATTACGGGGGTTGCGTAAAGGGTGTCCTTCAGAGTTGGCTAAAACGTATGCCCCCTTACCGAGGCATGTCTGCACAATGTAAGGGCCTTGCCACATGGATTCAAACTTCCCTTTACCGGTTTTGTCATTGGCTTGGTCATACGCGAGGACGAGGTCCCCTTCGTGGAAAGTTCGAGGGTGAACATGTTTGTCATAACCGGCTTTGGAGCGGTTTTTGGCAGCTTCGATGTTTTGGAGAGTGGCACGACGATCTTCATCGGCTTGTTCGAGGGATAGCAGACGTTGCTCAAGGGGGGAGGTATCGGGGAGAAGCTCAACGATGATATGTAAGGCAGGTATCTGACACTCGATGGGGAGGACAGACTCTACACCATGAACTAAATGAAACGGGGTAAAACCAGTGGCGGTCTTGGTGGAGGTACGGTAAGCCCAGAAGATAGGGAATAGCATATGGTGCCAATTAGACTTATGTCGGTCAACAGTGCGTTGGAGTATGGTTTTTAGGATTTTGTTAACAACTTCTACTTGATCGTTCCCTTGAGGGTAGTAAGCCGAGGAAAACTGGTGTTGGAACTTGAGGAAGGTGGATAACTCACGCCAAACGAAATCTTCAAAGTGTGATCCATGGTCTGAGACCAACTGTTTAGGGACCCCAAATCGAGTGATAACATGGTTGAAAAAGAAACGGGCAGCAGTGTCAGCGGTACAGTTGAAGGTGGGCATGGCTTCCGCCCATTTGGTGAAGTAATCGACGGCAACAATGATGTACTTATGGTCGTTCGCAGATGGGGGTCTACACTCCATGAAGTTGATGTCCCACTTACAAAAGGGACCAACGGTGACGACTGGGTGTAATGGAGCGGGTGGTGTCCGGGCCTTGGGGGAAAAAAGCTGGCAGTTATGGCAATGCTTGACCGCAGTGATGCAGTCAGTGAAAAGTGTGGGCCAGAAGTAGCCGGCGCGGATGACCTTTTGGGCAGTGGCCATCCCTGAGAAATGGCCGCCGCAAGCACCACTATGACAATCATTAAGGACGTGTTCGGCTTCTTCGTGTGTGAGGCAACGACGAAGAATTGTGTTGACCCCTTGCCGGTAAAGGACATCTCCTAGGAGGAGGTATCGAGAGGCTTGGTGACGGATACGACGACGTTCATTACGAGTGACTGTGGATCGGAACTTCTGCGTGCGTAGGTATAACAAGATATCACCGTACCACGGGTCATCAGACGAGATAGTGAACAAGTGATTGTCAGGTAACTCATCGAAGATAGGTGGGGCCGGGCGAAAGGAAGGGAGATCAGTGAGGAGCTGGGAAAGCGCAAGGGCTTTAGTGCTCTTAGGTATTCGGAATGTGAGGTCATATTCCTGGAGGATAATGACCCATTTGGCCACGCCAACCTTGCAGGAGCCACCGGTTTAGGAGGTAGACCATGGGGTTAGAGTCGGCGACGACTGTGGTATGACTAAGTAGAATGTAGTGTCACAATTTTTGGATGGAAAAGACCACTGCGAGGGCTAGTCTCTCCTCATATGGGTAACGGAGGGGTGGGCCGGATAATGTCTGGCTGACGTAGTAAATGACATGCTCTTGGTGTGAGGTGTCTTCTTGAACCAAGACTCCAGACACAGCATGCTCAGATGCCGAGACATAGAGGATGAAGTCCTGAGAGAAATCTGGCGGGGAGATCAAGGGGGCTTGTGTGAGAGATTTCTTGAGGGCTTCGAATGCAGCTTCTGCTTGCTCGTCCCAAACAAAGGGTATGTGGGTACAGAGTAGGCACAAGAAGCTGTGAACGGTTGTGGCATAATCGGGAATGAAGCGTCAAAGGAAGTTAGATCGCCCTTGCAGACTTTGGAGTTGCCGGAGCGTTCGAGGAGAGGGAAGGTCTAAGATGGCTTGGACTTTCAGGGGATCAACAGTAATTCCCTTCTGGGAAACAATGAAACCCAACAATCGGCCGGCCAGAACGCAAAAGACACACTTGTGTGGGTTCAAGCGGATCTGATATTTGCGACAATGCAGAAAAACTTGCCGAAGGTCGTTAAGGTGGTCTGATCATTTTCGGGAACGAGCTGTAAGGTCATCAAGGTAGACGAGCAGGATGTGGACCAAATCATGAAAGCAATAGGTCATGGCCCACTGCAATGTGGCACCAACATTTTTTAGGCCAAAAGGCATGACGCGATAGGCAAAGGTGCCCCATGGGGTAGTAAAGGCAGTTTTGTACTGGTCTTCCTTTCGGATTTTTGTTCTGATTGTATCCGGAAAAACCGTCCATGAATGAGAGGACTTCATGCCCCGTACATGCATCGATGAGCTGGTCAATAAATGGCGTGGGGAAATTGTCTTTGGGACAAGTGCGGTTTAAATCTTGGAAGTCGGTGCATACTCGAATGGTGCCTTGTTTTTTGTTAACGGGAACAGGGTTTGAAACCCAGGTGGTATAGGCAATAGGATAAATGAATCCTGCAGTGCGAAGTTTCTCAATCTCTGCTTTGACAGCTGGGAGTTTTGAGGGATGAATAGGACGTTGCTTCTGACGAACGGGGGGTACATCAGGCCATGTGTCAATGTGGTGCTCGATAATAGCAAGGTCAATACTGGGCATTTCAGTATAGGACCAAGCAAAGACATCACGGAATTCTCTGAAGAGTTTGTTGTATTCCTCAATCTCATGCTGACTGCAAGAGGCTCCTAAAGTGATGAGTTCGAGGGTGCCTCCTGGGGCAGTGATATCAATTTGGATGACAGGTGAGATGTTGGCCATGTTACCCTCTTCGAAGGCATCAGGAGCAGGAATAGGGTCCTTGAACCAGTCGACCTTGGGGGAAAGGAAGTCTTTGGATTCAACTGAAAATTGGGCAGCAGTGTGAGAGGAAGATTCATCTGGGAGGAAGTAGGAACGATGGTGCATGTCATCCCAAGGATAATCCGAGGCAATGAGAGCCTCGAGAATCTCCTCATCCGTATGGAATGTTTGTGTTGTCAAATCGGTTGACGAAGGAGTAGTGGTGGAAGAGATCATATAAATGGTATTAACCTCTTCGGAAGAGGAAGAGTCCGGGGGGTGGATCTCCACAATGGTGGGTGGCGCCGTCTCAAGATCCAGATTGTTCATTTCAAAGAGAGCTGCTCTGTACTTGAGGAGATCGGGACAGTGATGTGAGTAATGCCCATACACACCGCATAAGGCACAGGAGTGGTTAGTGCGCAGGGATTTGTCGCGAGGCATAGGGGTTGGATCTAGATGGACAACTGGGATAGTGGGGTCGTTGTCGAGCATTTGCATGTATTCCTGTAATGCTGGTAACTGAGGACATAGGTGAGTCGCATGGCCCAACTCATCGCACAACGCGCATTTGGGAGGAGCACGAAACATAGGGGGGTTTTTGACTGTCTTGGGAGGTGGGACAACTGTGTAAGGCTGGGGGCCTCTGCCCCCAGTGGGTTTGGTAAGAAGAGGGGGGTGGTTCATGGAGGACGACGGGGTAGCGATACCGGGGGGTGGTTGACTAGTAGTGATAATGGGTTGCACCGATTGTAGGATGACATCTGGTGTCGGCCGGCGAACAGGAGGAAAAAGGTACCAAATGGGTAATCCTAAGGTTAACCCAGGGAGGCTAAGGGTAGCCATGACCGGGGCGCTAACTACTCCTGAGGGAGGGAAGAGGAAAGGAATGGTATGGATGGGGGTAGCACCAATGTGACTAGGTACCAAAGGGGGTTTAGGCAACAAGGGCAGTTGATTAGGAGGAGTTTGCGTGTTATGGGACAGGGTACATAGGTCAGACACGTCAGTGGCGGGTGACGGGGGTGGAATAGATGGGAAGGTCGAGGTCATTGGTGCGTCTGAGTAAACTCTGGGCCCCATAGAAGAAACGAATGAGGTGGTGGCACCCGAAATAGGTTGTTCAACCATGGGGAGAACATTTTCGGGTGCCGCGGGGGCATTGGGATCATGGTAAGTGAGTTGGTCAACTGTAACCACGCGTCCCTCATGGGGGAACATCATGATACGAAAGACGGTGGAAGCAACCGCCTGCATGGCATACATGTAGCTACGGCCAAGTAAAAGGTTATAATCAAGCTGTGCATTAATAACCTCGATGTTGATGAGGATGGTTTTTCCAGCCAGCTGGACGGGGACGTTAGTTAATAGGCCTTGTGGTTGAGCCGAACGACCATCGTAGGCTCGCAACGCAGTAGAGGATTGCTGGAGAGGGGGGGATCCCATTTTCTGCCAGATGGAGGTGGGCATGACACATGTAGAGGCACCTTTGTCAATAATGCATCGATGGACGACAAAATTCCGAATGGAAATAGAAACTTGGAATGCTAAAGTGGAAGGCATGCGGGGTTTGGATTGGTCCAAGTCAAATGCCATTAACTTCGAATCATTAGGATCGATAGCCCCAATGGCTGAGAGTAAATTCTTGCGCTGCGAAGGGCAGTTTTTTAAAACTTCTAACGCAGACATGGCTGCGGGGGATTGGTCTAATTCATCGACAATGTTGTAGTTTGACGCAGCCCACGTATTGGGGTTATTGTTGATGCGACGAAGTGGGAAATGAGGTGCTTTGGGAGCACCATCTAGTGGAGGTGGAGGTATACGTAACGCCTGATCAATGGGATGGGCGTTAGTGGGTTTATCGGCGGGAGGAGCTTCAAGGGTGGAGCCATATTGGTTCCTCCGAGTCTGGAGGTTGACCTCATCGGAGGACATCATCAACAAGTGGTGGGTCCCTGAGTCAAACATGGGTTGATCAGGAGCAGCGTAAGTGATTTGTTGGGTTGGTGCGTTAGCTTGAGGCGGAGCCAACGGTTCAGTGTTCACTACGCCTTGGGTTGGTAAGGGGTTTTGCAGCACCAAAGGTGGCTGCTGAGGTTGTGGGGGGTTGGGTGGTGCTTGAGGAGCCGCCTGCCCTTGGCGGTGTACATCAGCAGCCCAAAGTTGCCGAACTCGCTCCATATGTGGACAAAAATGTGTGTAGTGGCCATAGACCCCGCAAATAGAACAAGGATAGTTTATTCGCAAATTGGGGTTTTTAGCCTGCTTGGGCGGGCGATCAGGGTTTTGGTTAGCAGGGGCCGCATTATTACTAGCGAGGGGATTAGGGTGTTGACTAGCTTGCTCGGTCAGTTGGTTGTTCCCACGATTTCGGCCTCTGCCGCGGTTTTGTTGGCCCTAGTTGCGTTGGTTGTTCTGGTTTTGCTGCGGGTTTTGTTGAGCGTAAACTTGCCCTTGGAAAGCAGGTGGATTCTGAGGTTGTGCAGGGGCTGGAGCAGGCTGCAGTGGATGATATGTAGGTGGAGGCTGCACAGGTGTAGCAACCTGAGGGGGTTGCTGATAGTGCTGTGGAGCGGGTTGTGGGTTTGCTGCATGGGCTGCCTGTGGCGGGTAATAAGCGGACTGGGCTTGTGAAGGCGCGAGAGATGGTGCAGCCTGCCGGTGGTAGTAGGGCTGAGGTGCGACCGGGGGGGCGTAAGCGGTAGTCGCATGACCAAAACACTGAGGTAGACATGAGGGTCCATGGGAATGGTGGTGATGTGTCATGGGGGCATACGAGTTGGGTGCGCTAGACTGCGAGGTAGCCTGCGAAAGGTCAGGGCCAGGGGTAGGACGTGCTATGGAAAATGGTTGAGGCTGCGAAGAGACATGGCCAACGATGCCGTCAGCAGCGTGGGATGCCCTTGGCACATTGTGCTGGGAGGAATCGCCGCGAGGGGCGTCAGGTATGATGGTATAAAGGTAACCCGACTGGGCGTAAATGAGATCGAACTGTTGGGCTTTAAGGATAGCCTCTTCTTCAGACTGGGGTCTTTCGGATGCCACATCCTTAGCAATGATAGGAAGGAGGGATTTGAGGAACCAATCTAGGAAGATCCGGTCATCTAACTTGATTTTGCATAGGCTACGGCGTCGACGCCATTCATGAATGTGGTCTGTGATGTGGGTAGCCGTGTTCTGTCTGCATGATAGGAGGATCTCAATGCCTGGGTCATAACGGATGGGTAACTGGAAGAACTGGAGGAAGGTCGAGGCCAGGGACGTAAAGGTGGCATGGGTTCTATGGGGTTGCTCGATATACCACTTGGCAGCAGAGCCAGTGAAAGTGCGCCGTAATAAACGGAGGCGAATAGAGTCATCTACTATGGAGTTGGAGGAACACCATAGATGGAAGGACATGATATGGTTTTGTGGGTCTTCACCTGCCTTGCCCTCGAACTTAGGGATGTCAGAGGGGAGCTTGGTGGGCATGTGAGGCCACGCAGGGTCGTGTCGGATAGGGTCATTGGTTAATTTGGCTAGGTCAGGCAGGTTGAGGCTAGCCATGTATGGCAAACTCGAAGGAGGGTGTGACATGGTAGTGGGTTGGACCAAGTTGGGGCCGATGCCCCCGAGTGGAGGGGTAATGTGAGGGAGGTTTCCCCCAAGTGGGGGAACTAAGGTGGTATAGGACGGTCCTGCACCACCATGGGTAGTATGAGTCACTGATGGAGTGGGAATAGGTATTCCTGCTGCGGGAATAGGTGCCATGAGGGGAACGGTAGATGGGGGCCCCGTGGAGGGCATACCCATAGCAAGTGTGGTAACTGGTGTAGTGGTGGATGTGCCACCAACGGTCCCTACCAAGATGGGAGTGGGAGTCACGCCAGCCATGGGGCTAGTAGGGGCAGTGTAAAGGGGGTTCTCGGATTCGGGCTCAGAATCGGAGGTAAAATAAGGGGTGTCAGTATCTGGTGACGGAGTCCTATGCCGCTGACGAGTGGAGTCAAGTGACAAGGCTCGAGATCTATGATAAGTGGTATCAAGTGATGATGATCTGTGTTGATGACGGGTGGTGTCAAAGGAACCGTGCTGTGGGGGCTCGCCTCTGAGGCGCCGAGAATGTCTCGGGGACTCAATGGTGACAAATGGTGTCAAATCTCTGTGGGTTGAGGTAAATACAAAACAACTCAAAAACCCTAATGCAACCGAGTGTGCAGAAGGAGAGCTCAAAAAATAGGGCACTCAGGCCAACAATCAACTCAAAACACCCACTGTAACAGCTGTGCTACAATAGGCGGAGTGTCAACAGAAATGGTCAGAATACCAACAAGCAGCAGGTTTTCTTAAAAATAAAAAATGGTGGACTCACTAGACCAAAAGGAGGTAAGGGAGCATGCAAACACCTAACTAGAAGTATTATGACTCAACTAGACATATCCTCTGCAAGGTGATGAAATCCAAGTCAGACAATATGAATAGGAAAGCCAAGTGGCTAAGGTATCCCCCTACCAGGAGGGACACCGGGTAGTCAAATCCTAGAAGAATGGCAACTAAGATACCCCGTTCATGACACGTCCAGAAAAGTAAATCTGCCGCTTGGTCCTTTAACCGCAATACCCCTATACAGGGATATCCCGAGAACTGCGAAAGGTAGCCCTTCAGTTACTTAATGGAGTTCGGTATTCCACTCAGGCCTCCGAAACCAATCTCACGACTTCAACCCTCCTAAGGGAGAGGCCCTCTGATAAACCGATTGTGACCGTGTCAAAAAATACTAGGGGATTTTGGTTCCCTAATTGGACAACAACTATGTCTCAAGTGTAAGTAACCGAGGGGTGTTTTTGGAAGCCTATCCCCCCGATCCTACCTAACTACAAAAATTCTTTTGTGTTCCCCAAGTGGGGTTAGAATGTTGATTGAGTTAAGTAGTTTTTAAGTCTCACTTGAATTAGGTGACAGATTGTGTGCTCGTGAGGTTATGAACCCAAAAGAGAAGTGCCACACACCACGGGGGAAACTTCCTAAATAATAATAATACTGAATGAAAAAAAATTTTACCATGCAAAATTTTCTGAATAAACAATGCTGAAATTTTTTTTAAAATTCTGTAAAGGGGGACAAAAATGCTGTTGCAGAAAAGGCTGTAGGGCTGCAGGTAGAACAGATGGCTGTGCAGGTGTAGAAAATATGGCAGCAAAGGGGCTGGGTTCAAAAGCAGGAACAAGTGCAAAATTCAGATCGCAGGTCTAGGGAGAAATCGCGCGGTCGGACCGCGGGTTTGAAGGAAATAGGCGCGCACAGGTTGCAGCTTTCTGGCCGACAGCGACAGTCAGAATGCAGCAAACAGGAAAAAAGATGCGGTCGAGCCGCAGGAAAAGGGACGCCAGACGCGGTCGGGTCGCAGCTAAGAGCTGGAAAGGCGTGGTCGGGACACGGGTAAAACGGCCAACAGGCACATTCGGATCGCAGCAAACAGGCTGATTAGCCGCGGTCGGATCGCAGGTATCAGACTTGAAATCACCGGCAGGACGCCAAAAAAATTCTGAGAGCCGCGGTCGGGTCGTAGGAAAAGGCCTGAAAGACGCGGTCGAGACGCGACTGCGGAGGGAAAAACTGCGGTTTATGGCGGCCGAAAGCGACAGCTGAAAGGACAAAACGGGAAATAAAATAAAATAAAAACCAGCGGAGTTGCCAAAACTGTAGCTAGGGTTTTACCCCTAGCTTGTGTGAATGAGCACCTACTAAGGAGAATGGATTTCTTAGTAGCAGTTCAATAAATGTAAAATAAAAGATGCTAAAAAGAAATAAAAACTAATCTAAACATGTTCATGAAGCAAAACAACAAAAAGTAAAGAATGATTTTTTATTGATCTGACCTCCAATGTGGAGGTTGGTGAATCCCTTTGCGCTGGTCCGAGTAGGTGGCTCCGAGCTCCAAGTTGTTCCTTCTCTTTCTCCAATGGTGGAAATGGGCCAGAAGGAGCTCTCAACGGTGAAAGTAGCTCAAGGGTGAGCTAGGGTTTCAAGAGCGATTCTGTCAGAGTCAGGATACTTATGATTGTGGATATGGAATGAGGGGTCTCCATCACTTATTTATAGTGGTGGAGTGCCGACCCATGGTTTTGGAAACCATGCGGTTTTAGGGTTAGGGTTTGTTGTTTAGGGTTTTTTCCTCCTTTTCCTCATTATTTTGTATTTTTCTTCCCTTTTGGGGTTTTTGCTATTTTTGGAGAAATTTTGGATATTTTTGGAAGAAAATAGCCTTTTTGAATCTTTTTGATGGTTTTATGGCCTTTTGGAGGCATTTTAGGCCTTTTGGAGGCTTTATAGTGGGATTTTTTGGGTTTTTTAATGGAAAAATAGTAGGAAAATGGACAAATGAGCCATGTAGTTAGGTAGATGAGGTAGTGGACACTTTTTGGGTGTTAACAATACCCCCATGGGTCAGGCCCTTAACATAGAAGCTCCATTGAGCAGCCTATTGCCGCCTTTCACACACCTGGGTCACATGGCAGAAATATTCAAGCCACTCGGTGTGTCCTTCAGGGCAAGTCTCGAGTCAAGGCTGTCACCTTATTCTTGACTCCTCAGTTTAGGCTCAACTCCTAACGAAGCCAAGGGGGGTAGACCCTATATTTAAGTTACTAAGGATAATTACTTAGTATGGTAATGTTAAACTGAATGAATTACTTAGGAGTTTGAAATTTAACTATAGACAATCAAAGATGGAAAGATACAAAAATGAACACATGAAGGCGCAATGCTGAGACACAATATATATATAAAGCAAGAAAATAACCAGTGCCTTAGAATGGAGTCAAAAAATAAAATCAATGTACTTGCATGTGCTTGGAGTGAATGTTTTTCAATTGCCTCTTGGTACGTTTTAAGTTAAATTTCAGGTGAGTTGATTAAAATTAGGCAAAGGGGTGGACTCCAGATATACCTGAGAGTACTTAGAGTATGTCCAAAACTAAACCTTCACAACTACCCGCAAGAAATATGTGGGATGAATGGAATATCTGGGGCTATTGTTCATAACGCACCCGTTAGGGTGTGACAGAGATTGGCGCCTTGAGGTCACTTTTCAGAAGTTCCCACTTCCTTTGGGTATTTTGCCACCGTGATGGTTTGATCTAGTTGTTGGATTTTCACCTGATGGTTTGTCAATTTGGGAGAGTGAGTCCTAATTATATTAGTCACTCAAGTGCTTTTGATATAGTTTGAATGATCAGATTGACCGCAGCCAAGTGCAGAGCATACACACCGGAGTCTTGTCAATTTTAGTAAATTTTAAAATTGGGTGTTCTTGTTAAAAAGAAAACCCTCAAGGAAACTCTTTCGATCCAAGTGGATCTCAATCAAGGAATCAAGGAGGAGTTAATTTTATAATAGCTGAAAAAAAAATGATAGAAAAGAAAACATATACACAATTCTAGTTTTCTAAATAGTCCTACCACGCATCTCTTTCCACTTTCGGGTGAATCGGGAAGTCGTGGGGTAAGTATTAAGATTACTTTGAAATATCAAATATGGAAAATAAAATTGATACTGAATCAAAGTATACTATCCTGAAGATTAGAGCTACGCTAGTTTGAAAAGATATGAGCAAAAGGTAAAAAATTGACACCGAAGCAAATCCCCCCATGGGGGGATGCTGAATAGGCTCGAAAGAGCCTAGTCGAAAGAACCTTTTCTTTTTATTAGCAGTGATTTACAATATCAGAAAATTAAAATTGATGCACTTTGGTTCTTGTTATCTGGGATCCAAAGGCTTGCAACAAGCTTATAACAAGCTAGAATTAAACAAGGTGGTGGGGGAAGCTCTCGGGAAGCTCCGATTCGTCCAAGAGTTGGAAATTTGGCAACTTTTCCTCCTCTTTTTTGTTGGACATGCTAAAAAAAAGTGAGATATCAGAATGAAATATGCCCAAACACACTTTGAAAGTGTTTTGGGTTACTACACTAGTTATCAAAAAAAAACTTAAGTAAAATTTTGTCAAATTGGGGTAATCTAGTTTTGCAAAAAGGAACCAAGGAAAGCAAGATTTCCTTGGGATCTTGGCTTGCTGTTTGGGCAGCCAATAAGATGTGCACTTTTATTGCATAATTTAAATCTTTAAAGAACGAGAAAAGAAACTACCTTATGAGCAAGTTTTAGATCTATGATTAAGCTACTTGCAAAAAGGGCAATTCCTACACCTAGATCTATCTTTATGAAATGATATTCTTTATGAAACTACAAATATAAGCAGCAATACTCTTATGAAATAGACCTAATAATGTATATTCAATTCCTATAACTAGATCTGATCATAGGAGGGAGAGACAAGTAACCGAAAGATTGAATTTTTTAAGAAATGAGAAGAAGAGGAGAGAAGGTCGGCTCGTTGCTTGAATGGAGCAAGCTGAAAGGAGGCCCTTTTGTGGAGCACTGAGGGACAGAGTCTTTAGCTTATTGGATAAGGAATGGCATCAATCTTGATCCACACCTTCATCCAATCAGGAACCTGCAACTAGATAACACAATCCTGCACAACACCTTGTGAGATTTGGATATAGATGTATAAAGCAACCAAAATGAAATATCATGCAAAAATAATCTTATTTAAGCATGTAACTAAAATTCTTGAGCATACATCATATGGATAAACAAGATCAAGCAATATAACTTGCCTAGTTTACACCCTTACTTGATTCAACCGAATCCTTGAAGCCAGAACACAAAAGCGATGTAGAATTCAGAAAGAAATTGCAGCTACCACATCAGCAGCATAACACTGAGAATCCACACAAACACATGCACTACACGGTATAGCCTCCAAAGCTTGTTTATTCACAAATGATGATCAATACACAATTACAATAGCAAGCGCTTCAATCCAGCTCTAACTAGCTTGGAAGAGGGAGCCTCAGCCAGGATATATACAAAAAATAGGACATCCAGCCCAGGGGGGGCACAATTCCCAAGGAATTAGATCAAATAAGCTAATGGAGAGTCAATCAATGCAGATATGAAGCTGAACTGAGCCTACTTGTCAACCAGGGGCTTGATTGAGCTGACACATCAACCCATAAACCGACACATCAGTCCACAGAGCACCCAAGAGAGTCCACACATGTGGAAGAGAGAGAGAGGGCACAATTCCCCATGAAGACAGCTGAAGATCAACTCTGGATCTGATTTGATCACCTCCTTAAGTCAAGGATTTGTCAGATCTAGTCAATCTGCTTCAGATTTGACTGATTTCAATCAAATCGACTGAGAATCCGCGGATTTATGATTTTGGATTTGCTCCATTATTCATCAATTTATTAATTAAAATAATCAATAATTGATTTTTGGGGCTTTCTGACCTGAGTGATGGAAAATCACTCAAAACTAGGAAATAGTGAGTCCATGGGTTTACATGGTGCTCTTAGCTTGAAAATGAGCACCTACATGACTGAAACTGATTATTTGGCCCACTTTTATTACAAAATCAATTTTTCCAATTAAACTATTAAAAAGTAGCCTAAAATTTGGAAAAATTAAATTTTTAATAAAAAACACTAAAAAAACTAAAAAATTGAAAAATTGAAAAAACCTAGGGGGACTTAGACATGTTCATATGACTCTACCATGACATCTAGCATCCTTATACATTGACATATAGACTCTAATAACCTCAATAGGCCTAAATGCCACGCCGACCACCCCAACTTTGGAGGTATGGAGTGAAAAACTCAGAAATTATCAGTCGTTTATTCAGCAACCAATAATAACCAAGGGAAAAAAAACCCTGAGCTGATCGGATTGACAAATGAATTCTAAGATACTGAGTCTTTTACAGACACTATCATGCTAGAACATTTATTACAATTCCCCCATGGGGTATGAACATGTGATATAGTACAACAAGCACTTTCCATAAGTACTTCCAAAGGTCTTCTAAAGTCCAAACAAGTTAAACCTCTCCGGTTCACCAGGCTCACTTGATAAAAAACCACTAAGTACAACTTAGGCGGTAACACAGCCCATTCACCACCCAAAAGTATATCAATGGCAGAGTACCACGTGGGACCATCAGGACCACACACATCCAAATTTTGTGCTTGAGCGAGGAAAGAGATCCCCAGATCATGAAGATAGACTCTAAGTTCCTCTGATAGAGTATGCAGTGAGTTTTGCCCAGCAATAGGGTCAACGCCCACCTTCATCTTTAATCCATTCTCCACCCTCCATCCCAGCCGACAAGTAATCCACTCAAAAATCCTAATAAACCCATTCCAAAAGTATGAGGTACCCTTGACACAAAAAATCCGGGCACGTATCCAGTCTTCTAAAGATCTATTATTTAAGTATTTATGGGCAATCATTCTGCTCCAAATACCTATACCAGTAAGTAGCTGCCACATGCTTTTTAATCTCAAAGATATGCCAAACCATTCAAGGTTCTTAATATCCCAACCACCAAATTCTACAGGTAAGGAAACAGTTTCCCAGCTAACAAAATGGGGTTTGTGATGGCCATCAAAAGAGCCCCAAAGAAAGGAGAAAATAGTTTTGCGTAGAACATTTAGAATAGACTTAGGGCATCTAGCCAAAGCAAACCAGTATACAACCAACCCAGTAAGCTCAGCTTTTATAAGGACCACCCTGCCACCAAGTGAGAGATACCTGTAGGTCCATTTTTGGATTTTTTTCTCAAATAATTAGATCATCCATCTCCAATCTAAAGTATGGTACACCAATGGTTTAAGCCGATAGCCCAAATAAATACCCTAGTAAGAGGTTCCATCCTGAATGGGAGAAACTCAACAATCTTATTTCTGATATCAACATCCACATTATGATAGAGAAAAGAATATTTTTCAATGCTAACAGTCATCCCCGACGCAGAGCAAAATAAGTCAAGGC
>LPNX011215328.1:338256-351861 GCA_001517045.1 Pseudotsuga menziesii | reverse complement strand
TATATCTTCTTCAGTGGTAATGTGCAGGAAAAGACTGATAACTTTAAGTTGATCAGAAATATTAGTTGACTTGTCATCACCAAAAAGGTCACTAAAGTGTTTTTTACCAAGCTGCTTAAGTGCCAGATCCTCAGACACAGATATGCCATTCTGATCCTTTAGAGACCAAATAACATTTGTGTTTCTTCTAGCATAAGAAAATGAGTGAAAAAACCTCGTATTTGCATCCCCCTCCTTAATCCACTGAACTCTACTCTTCAGTCTCTGAGTAGTAATCTCATGAGCCCAATATTTTCCCTTCCTTTCTTGTAGGATTTTCAAATTATCTACATTTGTGGCCGATAAATTACCCGAGTCTTCTAGTAAGAGCTTTGATATACCTTCATTTATTTCCAAAATCTGCTGCTTCCTTTCAAGATTCTTCACCCTTTCCCATTCCTTTACAGTTCCTTTGAGTCTTCGCAATTTCAAAGAGAGTGCATCCATATGGCAGTAGTCACTCCTTATCCAGAGGCACCTTCCACAAGGAAAGAACCAAATGAGCAAAGTCCTCCTCCAATATCCAAGCTCTATTAAGTTTGAAGGGCTAGCAATGAGCATTGCTTTTTGGGCCCCATTCCAGGAAAATAGGGTAGTGATTAGATACATCAGAAGGGGTAGCCCAGGTTTGATAGTAAGAGAGGCAGGGGAGGAGAGATTCAGATAACATAAACATGTTTAGCCTTTTACTTATACCATCATCCCCTGAGCACCCATTTCTCCAGTTAGGGCCAGAAAGATTCATAGCAAGGTCCACCAGCTTGTTACAGGAAATGAGTTGGGAAAAAAAGGATGCTATAGGGTCCAACCTAGCTTTACATCCCCAGACTTCAACAGAGGATAAAGTAAAATTGAGATCCCCTACCAATAGCAAATTAGGTTGCCCTAGAAGCCCACCAGCCACCACATTATTCCAAAAAGAAATTCTTGGAGTATAGGGCCCATAGCAATTAATAACAGTAAAAGTCTCAGCCAAACCTTTAAAATTAGCTTTAAGTATGATACCATCCAATGAGGAAAACACCTTACACCGAACCAAATGAGGGTCCCATCCAACAAGAAAATCGCTAGAAATCCCCGTAGCATCAGAGGCCACAACTTTTCTAGAATAAGTGAGGCATCTAAGTCTTCAATGAACACAAAAACCATCCATTTATTTTCCAAGAGGCTAATAGATGGTACATAATGGATAAAAGGCTTCCAGTGTGAAGTAGCCCACTCCACCCAGCCATCCTTTGTCATGGTACAATAATCCAGTCTACCAATAAGTGCCTTATGGCATAAGGTTCTAAATTTCTCCATAAAAACATCATGCCCAAGTACAAACCTAGGTTTATATTCTAAGGCCTTTAGGGCTTTGTCCTTACGGTGAGAAGAGCTATGGACATGACCTTTCCCCAGTTTGGGTATCCTGCTAGTATCGGTCGAGTCCCCCATGTCACAGGTGGAGGGAGAGCAATGGCAATAACCCACAATAACACGTACAGGTGAGCACCCCAAAACCAGTCAAAGATAAAGAAAACATCCTACAAGTATCAGGTCGAGTGTGTGTAAGATAAAGCAAACACCCAATCAACTACCTCTACAGTGTATTATTTACCATAGGAGAAGAACCTGCATCTTCAAGCTTAACTCCTGAAAGGAAGGGAGTCTTGCTTGGCTTGCAATATTTCATGTTGAACTTGTTCAGAAAATCTAAGGCATACTTGGACTGATGTACTTTGATTGCATGTTAGGATTGAGAAATTTCGAGACCCAAGAATTGGCTCAACAATCCCAAATCTGTCATAGAGAATGCATGGTTCATTGCATCCTTCAAGGAGGCAATCTCTTTCTTTGAAATTCCTATAATCAGAAGGTCATCCACATACAAGACAATAATCATCAAAAAACCATGAATCAGCTTCAAATAGACATTAGGATCAGACTTGCATCGAACAAAACTCAATGACAGCAGAAAGCCATCAATCTTGGCATACCAAGCCCTGGGGGCTTGCTTAAGCCCATACAATGATTTCTTTAACTTGCACACTAAATATGGATTAAAAACAAACCCTTTAGGTTTCTGCATGTAAATCTATTTAGTGAGATCTCCATTTAGGAAATCACACTTCACATCCATGTGATGTACATCCCATTGCTTCGAAGCTGCAATGGCTAAAGCTAGCCTTATGGAGTCCATCTTTGCCACTAGTGCAAACATTTCATTGTATTCAATACCATGTACTTGTGAGTAGCCCTTGGCTACCAACCTTGCCTTATATTTCAAAGGTGAACCATCAGCAGCAAAATTAGTCTTGAAAACCCACTTACATTGAACTAGCTTCCTCCCTGGGGGAAGATCAACCAGTTCCCAAGTGTTGTTCTTTTGGAGCGAGCTGAATTCTTTTTTCATGGTTGTTTTCCATCTTGGATCATGTGCTACATCTTCATATGTATGTGGATCTAATTAAACCATCATATAGCACTTCTCAGCAAATAAAGGATCTTTCATACAAAGGGCACTCTTAAGCTAAGATCTAGTCCTCCTAGTGTCACTAGGATTTCCAGCTAGTTCTCGAGCTGCATGAATGGTCTTTGCTGCCCATTTGTTCTTGTACGACTGTGGGGATCTACAATCAAATCATCATTATCAGACATATCAGAATCAGTAAACTCATTAGTCTCTCCACTTACAATTAATGGATCTGGTGGTGAAGAAGACACTCCAACTTCAACTGCTACTAAAGGCTCTTCTTGGAACTGAACGCTTCTTTCAATGAAAGTTTGTTAGTGCTCAATTTGATCATGTTGTACCTTTTTGAATCTTCAAAATACCCAAAAAATAGGCACTCTTGGCTTTGGGGCTGCAAAGTCTTTCTCTTTTCAGTTGGAATTCTAGCCCAAGCCTTTGAGCCAAAAATCCTAAAATGGGTCACATCTGGCTTGTACCCACTCCAAGATTTGAAAGCAGTAATACCATCAAGCTGCTTATGAGGCACCCTATTCTAGATGTAGGATGCACAGTTTATAGCCTCGTCCCAAAACTTTGCTGGCAAGGTATTAGCCTCCATCATGCAGGTTGCCATCTCCTTTAGTGACCTGTTCTTTCTCTCAACAACAAAATTTTGCTGTGGTGTGTAAGGGATTGAATGTTGAATCTGAATACCTGCATCTTCCCTAATTTCTTAATTTTAGAAACAACATTGGATCAGTGTAGTATCAATATATCCAGGAATAGATATGTATACCATATAAAAAAATAGAACCGACCATATTACCATATTGATCAATACTTATATATTTAAAAATGCGTATATCCAATATGTATATGGATATGAATAGATACCCAAATTATCTATATTCAAAAATAGAATGGTAAAATCTATCCATATTCATATATTAATGAGTCAAAATACATATGGATATTTATACCTATTTTGTGTCTATAAGGGTTCTATCTTATATCATCTGAAATAAAAATGGATATCCTATTTGTTCCGTAATTGAAAGATCCAAACCCATTTCTTACATCGGATTTGATCATATTCATAAAATCTCGTATTTCTGAATATACAGATAAGAAATAACCATTGTAATTGCCAGAAGTAATAATCCAACTAAAGGAACTAAAATAGAGGGCACTTGACATACTCACCACCATTGTCAGATCTGAGGATCTTGAGTTTCCTCCCAGACTGGTTTTCAACCAAGGCTTTAAAGACTTTGAAGAGGTCAAAAACTTCAAACTTATGCTTTAGGACAAAAACCCAACAATACCTAGAAAATTCATCTATGAAGGTCAGTGCATATTTGGCTTGACTCATGGACATATGAGGAAATGGACCAGCAATGTCACTGTGGATCAACTCAAGAGGTGCAGAGATCTCTCATGACTAGCTCTCTCAAATTTGTGCTCTGGGTGTTTTCCTAGGATACAACCTTGACAGACTCTCTTGGAAAACTTGATCTTTGGTAACGTTATGACCATATCTTTTTCACTCAAATCAAAAAGATACTTGTAGTTAAGATGTCCAAATATTTCATGCCAAAGCTTGCTTGCCTCATTAGCATGAATCAGAAGAGCAGAGGGGTTTGACTAAGGTAGAAAATGGGAAAACATGTATACCTTCGAAGTGTGATAAACAACACCTTTTGCTATGACTTTACCATTCAAAATCTCAGTGATTTCAACATCATCAGGGGAGAAGATGACCTTGTTTGGAGACCCAGTGTGAGTCATCTGATACATTGACAAGAGATTAGAGGCAAGACCTGGAACATACAACACATAATTGAACTTACCATGGTCAAGATCAATCCTTCCTTTCCCCAAATTGTCAGTGAGAGAGTCATCTCCCAAAACTATTGGTGGACCTTTCGACATGTCAAGAGAGGAGAATGCCTCTTTTGTCAAAACCATATATCTAGAAGCTCCATAGTCTATGATGAAGCTAGGTGAGCTTGATGTGCCAGCAACCAAGGCATGTACTCTCTCTCTGTCCTCTGAATTTGATCCTCCTTCCCTCTTCTTTGAGCATTCAGGAAGGGAGATGTTATTCTTCTCCAAGAGTTGGGTCAACATGTCAATTTGCTTCTTCATACAAGAGCTCTCAGGATGATAGCCCTTACTGTAGTATGCGCACTTGCTCATTTCTCCTTTGTTCATCTTCTTCTAGAAGTTCTTCTTGGAACCTTGGGGCTCCTCTTGAGACTTGTTCTTGTCTCTCTTTTGCTCAGGTGGCTTTTTATATTTTTTCTTACTTTTTGAATCCACCCTTCAATCTCCAGCAACCAATCCTTGGTCTTTGGAATGTTTGATGGTGCCCATCATCACCAACTTATCTTGTTCATGTGTGAGGGATTCCATGAACTCTGCAAGGTTTGGCATTTTCAAGGATCGAGCTGTCAACTTGGTGGCATGGAAGGTCGAAATAAACACTGAATAGTCAGGGCCAAGCTTCGAGAGTATGGCCAAAAAACTAGTTTCTCTACCTTCTTTTCGATCCCACACTGTTTTAGTTACAAAACAAGGGCTTTAAACTTGGAAAAATAGAGTTGCAAGGATTCGAATCTATTGGGACTCAAGGAGATCAGCTCATTCTCAATTTGATGTCCTCTCATCTCATATGTGTTACCAAAAATCTCTACAAGCTTCTCCCACACTTCATTCGATGATGTCAATCCATCAAGATGGAAGAGGAGGTCTCTTGAAATGCTTAGACACAAAAGACCATAGGCCTCATCCCTCCTATTGTGCCATTTGATTTTCTCTACAGCTACATTGAGCTCTACCTTAGTTTCAATTTTAACCATGTAGAGACCTTTTTCTCTCAGCAATATCTCCATCTCAGCTTTCCACTCAAAGAAATTGAATGGAGTCAAGATGATCTTCTGAGATTGGTCCATAGCTTAAAAACTATGCCCTTCAGTTAGTAGAATATGCTCCCAGTCAAGATGTCGAACCTACAATAGAAATATGGAAGGAGAGAAATCAATCTACAAAGGCTTTGATACAATGTGGAAATTAAACCCAAGAGATATAACAATTACACTCACAAAATTGCTAATCAAACATGCAAAATTAACATCAAAGGAGACTGAAATTGGAGCATAACACTAATCTGTATTGAATAAGTGTACAATAGCCAACCTTGTGAAGTAATAGGCTGCTGCAATATATAATTACATGAAATATTCAAATGCATCAGCATTCCATTCAAAAAGGTCAAAAAGTAGGCTTACTAAATCTAGTCAAATCCCCCACAGGTGCATAAAGCAGTTTCCAAATCCACCAAGATGCTCACAAATTGGCTATGTCAAGTAGGAAATATAATGAGGGATGGAAAGACAAATCATACCTGATTTTATTAGGAGAAAAGGAGGGAGAATTATGTGGGCAAAAAACAAGTCAACTACACCTAGTCTAGCTTTTCCTTTTGCCTTAATTCTCAATAAAACAGGCATCTTTTTAGAAAAAATAGATATGCACTTTGGAGGATCTGGAATAAAGTAGACATGCTAAATATGGTTTCCAAGAGGATTCCTAAGCACTCCATGACTCATTTTTAGCAAGTGTTGACTTCTAGGACATGTAGAAGGCAACTAGCATAGAGTGGAATCTAGGAGACTAGGTAATAAGAGAAAAATGATTTAATTAATGTCTAAGGTAGGTAACTATGGGTTGATTATTCTAACACAATTCACATGAGCAGCAAAGGGTAAGGAAGAAACACAATGGATTGACTGTGTAATGCCTCAGTCAAAACAAAGACCTTGAACATAAGATGATGTGAAGAAAATATTTTCGTTATTCCTGAGAAGTTATTACAAAAACGAATAGCTTCTGTGTGGAGGCAGTGAAATGAAAGATGATGTTATTCCCCTAGTATTAAAGGAAAAATGTACCTTTATAGTGGAGTTTTAAGTATTTGAAGCAAGTTCCCACTACCAGTGACCCTCTAGTAGAAGAAGAACTAGGACTCCTAATGCACACGCATAGGTTTGGTTGGGTAAACCCATTTTGATTTGAAAGGTCACAAAAATCCTAAAAATATCAACATTACATTGAGAAGACCTTTGGCTATGTAGCCATGACTAAGGTCTATCTATTATGTCAAGTCATCAAGCCTTGCAGCTGGCCTCATCTACAAAGACGGTGTTAACACGAGGGACTTCCATTAACTTCTCCACATTAGAAAGCCATCTATCATCCTCATTCTGGGGAGTTAGCCTTAGTAGTTCACACTGAGTGAGGTCTAAAAAATTCTCACACATACTGATTAGCTTCTCTCAAAGACATGCTGAATCAAGACACTAAAACCTATATATTTGATGCCATTCATTGATTTTTGTCGTTAGGTAACATTAAATAGATTTTACCTTCAACTATTGTCAATCTGAATTGTCCTGGCCGACCCCCCATTAGTTTACCTTGGTTTTTAGTCTGGTTTCCCATGGTTTTTCTTCTTGGTCATCATCTTTCCCCTTCCCAATGCTCCCTTGTTTTGTCTCTACTCCCCTTACCCCATAGTGCAAGGAGGGAACTCAAGTACCTCCCACATTCTTTCTCTTGAGTTGTAATGTACTTTAATGGCCTTGCAGCTGAAGGAGATGGAAAAGCTGACAAGATAGGCACTCATACCTAAATCAAGTCTTGCAATTTTTGAAACAAACCCTGATTTGAATGTTTAATGGCACTTGGTTGAGTCCAAAGACAATAGAAGATTGGATCAAGCTCCATTGGATGCCTCTCATCCAAAGATGTAAACAATGTTTACTGTGGGAAGGTCTTTTATTTCTTTCTCTTTAAGAAGGAGGATAAAGAGAGTATTTCATGGGATGCCCCATGTTTATAGGAGATAATGGTCTATATCTTAACCATTGGTCATCAAATTTTTCCTGAGAGGATAAACTTTCAACTATAATCCCTAGGGTGTTCCCCCTTTGATGAATTTTTCTAATTTCAGCACTAGATAAAATAATTCCTAGTGTATTTCCTTGCTTAAAATTAAATTTCAGTTCATTGATTATTTACACTTTCTGAAATCTATCAATAGTAAGCAAAACTGCTGAAGCAAACTAGGAAATAGATCATAAAACACGCATTCATATTTCTGCCCTTCAAATCATCTTTTCATTAAATAACAATCAAATCTTACAAGGGCTCCCTTCTTGGGAAAATGAACCTGAAAATTACATAGCAAATCTCTTGAAATATCTGCTTCAGATGATCAGAATCAGCTGAAATTTTGCCTCAGAGCTCTCTACGAAAAACCCAGAATTTTTTTATTTTTTTGTTGCTTGTAGTTTTCTGTTTGTATGGCTGTATAGATCTGCACCGCACATTACTGTATGGTTCTGTCCACACAATCTGTGCATATGGATGTACGTAATCTGTACAGCTAATCCATGGCTTCTTTTCTACCTTGTTTCTCATGTTCAGCTGCCTCTGCGTTGTTGCTCTTGGATTGTTGTTCTCTTTTCTCCTTGGCCCGGAAATCACAAAGTCCTTCTTCTCCAGTTCCAAAATATTCTTCTCCAGTGCCATTTACAGCAACCAGTGATTACAAACAATCTCTCTAGTTCCAAAATCTGAATGAAGAGAAGGGAAACATTCAACTTCAGGTGCATCTCTTGTCACAAACTACCTATCTCTTTTAAGTAAATTGCTTGAGATTCACTTTTAAGTATTAAAATCAGGCACCATTTGGCATTTCCTTTTTAGGTGATCAGAGGTGTAAGAAGGTGTAAAGTTTCCATCTTTGATCTTGTCGTTGGTGATGTTGTAATCCTCAATATTGGTGACCAGGTGTATTAAAATTTCCTTTGTAATAATAGAATCAATGCCCTGATTCATTTAAAAATTGAATAACTATCCTCTGAAAGATGCCTCTTTCCTTTTTAGGTCCCTGGAAATGGCATTCTTATTACTGGACATTCTCTGTCAAGTGATGAATCTAGTATGACTAGGGAGAGAAAATTTGTATGTGCCTCTCTTGTACTTTCCTCAACTTTGATAAGCATGCAGTCATTTTGAATGGGAAATTCCTTCAATCCATACTTCTCGACATCCTTGCAATAATCAAGGGAATTCCTGCCATTTGACATACTCTTTGCAACATTACTTCCAGTTGCATTTTCTTTTTATTAATAAAGATACTTCTGGTCTTTTATAACATGATGATTCAACAATAACAGCATCTTCTTATTAATTATTTTAAAGCATCTTATGGGAACAAGACTTTCACATTGGTCATCTAAATTTCAAGTGCTACCATAATTACTAATGATAAAATGTTTCAGTTTAGTTGACTTTGAATAAATGAATAAATGATGCAGAAATCATAGGTGAAGTAATTGACTTTAAATTGTAAAGAAGATTGGATAGAGAATGGTGTTATAAAAGCCATACGAGTGTTGATGTATTTGTAACTTTGGAATGTATTCACCTATATATATTATGTATTGTACCCTGATGTTTATTATGGGAAGTGTCTGTAATGTATTAAAGTCATTTCATTCCCTGATGTGCCTATCAGGAGATTCAATAATGTAAACAAGTCATGTCAAGTCATCGTGGGTAACCCTCCTATTGTTCAATGGTTAAATTCCCTCCAGTTGTGGGGCCCTAGGGTTATTAGACTATCCCAGAGAAGTCGACCCAAGGTGAGTCATTGTAATTTGGGGCAATAGTCCCCACCATTGTTTTAAGGATAGCCCTCCTTATTGGTCGGAGGAGGATAAGTCCCCATAAGTTGTGGGGCACTAGGGTTATTAGACACTCCTAGAGATGTTGGCTCTAGTAAGTAATTGTTAAGTGAGGCCGACATGTTGGAGTGGGTTTCAAGTGAATGAAAGAATATAAATAGAGAGTGAGCCTCTCTATTTATCACACACACACTCACTCATAGGGGCGCATGAGTGAGAGAGAAGACACTGGGATCAGAGAGAGAGACTACTGCTATTAGGAGATCATCTTTATGTTTTCAAGTTTTACTTTTGGTGCTGATTCTATCTCTGAGGAAGTTGCGGGGTTTTCTCCTTTATGGTTTCCCCGAGGAAAATTCTTTGTGTCACTTGTCTCTTGTGTTTTATTGCTGTGCATGTTATTCTCTCAGTTCAAGATCCTAAGATCATAATGCTAGCTTGAATGATAAAAATCTAACATGGTATCAGAGCTAACCTGAGAAGAAGACATTGTGCAGATACAGAAGCTAGGGAATCTTAATTTTTGGGTATCTCTCCATAATCCATCAACAAAAGTATGCTAGGCTGACCCTCCATTGAAGGGCGCATCTTTATGTCAAAGCGGAATTCGATTCCGAGCATTTTCAGTTTTTGGTGTGAGAAATCAGGGCTTCTTACAGAAGAGTAATTTTTGAGTGAGCCCGACATAGGATTTCTCTCCTCATCAAAATCGAGGTTTAGAGACCTCGGTCAATATTTTTGGTTGGGTGAAACTCCGGGAAATTCAAACCCTAGTTTGACCCCGAGCTGGAAAAACCCTAAATACTAAAACGGATACATTTTGGTATATTCACTATATCTCTAGATTGGAGACATATGAGGAGCTAAAAATTTCCAAGGTATAAGATAAAATCCTGATGTGCACTGTTTCTAAAATTCAGCCTTAGATTCACTATATTCTGGGAGATATGATCCCTCCAAGTTAGGGTTCCAGCCTCTTCTAGTATTCATCCCTAAACAGGACACCTGGGGAGAATTGCTATATCTTGGGCTACAAAGGTACAAATTCAATTTCTAAAGATGTTCCAGAATAGGCATGGAATTGAATTTATGTGGTACAAATTTCAGACCCAGAAGATGAAACAGTGACATGTGGCAGTCCGTACCACTTCACTGTTCTGAACAGTCCTGCAATAGGTCACCTTGGGAAAATGATCATAAGTCCCAATTGATAAACCCAATCCTAATGAAACCTATGGTGTTGGAACAGGGACATGTGAGGCTACTTCCATAAAACGTTTTAGACACAGAGGAGTATTAATTTCATATATACTATATAAACAGTATCAGGCATTTCTACAGAATAAATTGGAAAACGAGGGCTTCCTGTTCTAGGAGCTTCCCTCCACTGTTTTCATAAAAGGATTACATTGGACAGCTTGTCTTGAAGAGATATATCTTTCTATCCAATCAGATCTAAAAGATTCCAAGTTTTTAAAATTAGGGTTTCTTTGACAAACCCTAGATCAACCAGCTCCAGAACCATGACAGACACCTCAAATCGGTAAGATCTAATCTTTTACTATTTTCATTTGAGGTTCTCATTTCAAAGTGATTTATCACATCAGCTTGATGATCAGCTTGGTGAAGTTGAAAAATTCCAAGAATGGAAGTATTTGATCTCTCTAAAGAAAATGAATTGGACACCTACATGAGTAGAGAGGTTCCAGTTCCAGATGGAGATGAGGCAAGAAGCCTTACACAAGAAGAACTTGGTTAAGGCTAAGAAGATCATTGTTGATTCAATCATGAATCACCTTGTACCACAAGTGTCTTCCCTAAATACACCGAAAGAAATGTTTGATTCCTTGACCAAGCTATTTGAAGGGAAGAACATAAATCAGAATATGACTTTGATAAGACAATTGAAGAATGTGAAGATCCAGAATGCAGAATCAAAAAACAAATTTGAAGTGGTAAAAGAAGAAGTGAAGAATGCAGAAGTGATGATAGCTACCTTGAATGGCCTCCCAAGATCATGGGATTCATTCATGTGAGGAATGTGCACCAGAAGGAAGTGATTACTTTTAGTAGACTCTGGGAAGAAGAAGAAGCTCAACTCATAATAAGAGAAAAGAAGATGGGAGCAGCTGAAGATCAAGCTCTCACCATCCAAAGAAGATCCCTCAAGCAATGAGGAATATGAAGAACTCAACTCTTGAAGAAATTCTATCCATTTGGATAAGAAACGATACTATTATGAATGAAGAAGATGATGAAGTTGAAGGCTCAAGAGGGAGTCTACCCATGAAACAAATAAATATAAGTATTCAGTTGTCATTTCATATTGTTTTGTTATGCATTTGTTTATATTCAGTTGATGTATTATGCATGATAGAATTTTTGCATTAATGACAGTATACTACTAATATGCATGAGATGGATAAGTAGCTCATGGTTCTATACAACTCTCCATTGCTACTTATCTAGAATGAAACCTCTTTGTTGACATATTGGATTAGTGCACAATCTCAATGTTGTCCTGGTGGAGATGGAAGGCATCTAGAAAATTTTCTGTGAGATATGGATGAATGTTGTATTGGCTAAATAGTTGCATGATCATATATTTATGCATAAGAATTTTCTAGCATGGATATTACTTATGAAATGTTTCTAACCATAAAAATGCATTTGACTTTGTAGGAAATATCGCATACGCAATCACCTACAAGCAAAGAAGGATGAGACTTGTTCCGAAGAACAAGTGACGACAGTTCAATATGAAGAATAATATGACGAATGCAATGACATCATTGATGCAGAACCTTCCAAGCATGAAGAAGTAACCAAGAAGAAATGGAATACCAGTTCAACAAGAATGATTTCTAAGATGCAGTATCGATACATGAAGGGAAATTCGTAGTTCCATCATGCAATAGATGGAAACATCGTGGAATACAAGGAAAGATTTGTAGCATGAGGCTTCTCATGAAAAGAAGGCGTAAACTATGAAGAGACAGTTGCAGCCACTGGAAGTGAAGTCACATGACAAGAAAAATCATGTGTGAAAATTAAAGAATGCCTTGTACGAGCTCAAAAGACACCCATGAGATAACACATACATGAGGAGCTTGATGAAGATCTGAACCTTTGCCACAAGGTTGAAGATGAAAGCCTATAGAGGATCTTGGTATCTAGTGACCCTAGATGGATACATAGAATATTAGTAGCAGAGGAAGCTACTTGTCACTCCAGTACAGAATGTTTTAGTGCATAGAGTACGAAAGACAGAGGGAGTGACTACAGAAGGTCCTGAGGTTCGACATGGTACGATAGGATGGACAGATTACTCATGACTCTTGGATTTACTGAGAGTAAAGTGGATTCCAACCTTTGCTTCAAGGTTGAAGACGGAAGACCAGTGATGCTCCTGTTATATGTCGATGACTTGTTCCTGACAGAAAAGAGGAACTCATTAACGTTGCAAGAAGGAGACTTTCTACCAAGTTCAAGATGAAGGACTTGGATATGATGGCATGGAGGTGTGGAAAAATATCTCTGGGACAAGGGAAGTATGCAGTAGAGATCTTGAAGAGGTTTAGGATGATGGACTGCAAGGCCATGGCCCATGACCACACCTATGGCATCGAACTTGAAGCTATTGAGTGTTGCTTCATCAAAGTCAGTTGATGCCACGATGTATCGTCAGATGATTTGTTCCTTGATGTACCCGACAAATACGAGACCAGATATTTGGTTTGTTTTGAACACATTGAGACATGTTCACTTGATGGTTGCAAAGCATGCAATGAGGTACCTAAAGGGTACAATTGAGTATGGGCTCAAGTATGATATGAATCAGAAGATTAACCTAGAGGGTTATGTGGATTCGTATTGGGCAGGCAGTGCCATTGATAGGAAGAGCACTTCGAGGTGCTACTTCAGTATGAGATCAGGTGTGATCTCTTGTTTTGACAGGATGGAGTCTTCCATGACGCTGAGTACAGTCGAGGAAAAAGATGTTGCCACTTTATATTTGGGAGGTAGTATGTTTCTTTTGAAAATTACTATTTGATTTGATTGATCTAACTTGGATTTTTGATATGATGCAGAGAGGAGCAGTGAAGCTCCAGTTTGTGATCCAGATTGAGATCTCTCAAAAGAGGTAGTTCTAGCATAGTTGGTGAGACAAGTTGTCTGAGCATAAATCATAGTGAAGCTCATAGGTTTCTCAAACGTAAACGGTCCTGTAGGTTGTCCTCAGATGTAATCGGTCCTAGCGAAGCTCGCAGGTTATCCTTGGATGTAATCAGCCCTGATGTGATTCTATGCTAGAAATGGCCAGAGTGAAGTTTGAGTACTTCAGGGAGAAGCTTAGTGTTCTCCAAATCAAGGTTC
>LPNX011215328.1:275082-338137 GCA_001517045.1 Pseudotsuga menziesii | reverse complement strand
AGAGGATTGGTTCCTTCCATGGTCGGATGTAAGAGCTGTGACATGGTGAGAGGATTGGTTCCTTCCATTTTCAGATGTATGTGATGATCCCACATCCAGTATGAAAAAGGGTTGGCTCTGTGAAGACACATCTAGTATGAAAAAGGACTAGCTCTGTGTAGATCCCACATCTAGTATGAAAAAGGACTAGCTCTGTGAGGAATTATCCAGTATGAAAAAGGACTGGCTCTGTGTAGATCCCACATCTAATATGAAAAAGGAATAGCTCTGTGAAGAATCATCTAGTATGAAAAAGGACTGGCTCTGTGTAGATCCCACATCTAGTATGAAAAAAGACTAGCTCTGTGTAGATCCCACATCTAATATGAAAAAGGAATAGCTCTGTGAAGAATCATCTAGTATGAAAAAGGACTGGCTCTGTGTAGATCCCACATCTAGTATGAAAAAAGACTAGCTCTGTGAAGACTCATCTAGTATGAAAAAGGACTAGCTCTGTGTAGATCCCACATCTAGTATGAAAAAGGACTAGCTCTATGAAGACTCATCCAGTATGAAAAAGGACTGGCTCTTTGTAGATCCCACATCTAGTATGAAAAAGGACTAGCTCTGTGATGACACATCCAGTATGAAAAAAGGATTGGCTCTGTGTAGATGCCACATCTAGTATGAAAAAGAACTAGCTCTGTGATGATACATCCAGTCTGAAAAAGGACTGGCTCTATAGATGTGCATCCAGCATGAAAAATGGTTGGCTCTGTCGATGAAGAGCTACATGGAGTCTAGGCCTACAACCATCATGAAAAAGGGCTGGCTCTATAGAACTTTCCGTGATAAGAAGAATCAAGAGATAGCACCTATGATGATGATCCAGCAATAATGATCCAGCAGTGATGATCTAGATCTAGTGATGATGTCCCCGAGATGATCCAAATCCAGTGATGAAGATGACTTGAAGATGAAGATGACAAGATGATCCAGTTAATATAGAGAAGAAGACCAGTGCTAACAAATTGTGTCGAGAGAATACCTTCCTAGTTAAGAGAGAGTGTTTATGTATTTGTAACTTTGGAATGTATTCACCTATATATCTTATGTATTGCACCCCGATGTTTATTATGAGAAGTGTCTGTAATGTATTAAAGTCATGTCATGCCCCGACGTGCCTATCGAGAGATTCAATAATGTAAAAAAGTCATGTCAAGTCATTGTGGGTAACCCTCCTATTGTTCAAGGGTTAAAGTCCCTGTAGTTGTGGGGCCCTAGGGTTATTAGACTATCCTAGAGAAGTAAACTCAAGGTGAGTCAATGTAAGTCAGGGAAATAGTCCCCACTGTTGTGTTAAGGATAACCCTCCTTGTTTGTCGGAGGAGGAAAAGTCCCCACAACGTTTGGGGCACTAGGGTTATTAGACACTCCTAGAGATGTCGGCTCTAGTAAGTAATTGTTAAGTGAGGCTGACATGTTGGAGTTGGTTTCAAGTGAACGAAAGAATATAAATAGAGAGTGAGCCTCTCTATTTATCACACACACACACACACTCATTGGGGTGCATGAGTGAGAGAGAAGACATTGGGATCAAAGAGAGAGACTACTGCTGTCAAGAGATCATCTTTATGTTTTCAAGTTTTACTTTTGGTGCTGATTCTATCTCTGAGGAAGTTGCAGGGTTTTCTCCTTTATGGTTTCCTCGAGGAAAATTCTTTGTGTCTCTTGTCTTTTGTATTTTATTGTTGTTCATGTTATTCTCTAAGTTAAAGATCCTAATATCATAATGCTAGCTTGAATGATAAAAATCTAACAACGAGCTATCATGAAACATTGGTTTCCTAGAAACTATTTCAATATAAATTATTCCAGTTAAAATCATATTTAGATAGTTCCATTATGGCATGGAAATTTTACATACTTAAGGAGTTGATATAGGCACTGCACCAGGGTGGTCAGCAAAAAACGATTTGTGATCCCAAAGATTCGCAAGACCAAGCATTAAATTGTATGAGAAGTCAGCACAAAATGGAAGACCTGGATGTTCATGGCCTTCACTCTAACCTTATTAAATCACATGTAAATTGAGTAGTTAGTTTCTAATTAAAGTTGGGATTTTACACAAATAAATAGTACATTCCAAGAAAAGAACATCTATAAGATGTTTAATGCACAAACTCATTCAAACCGAAATTGAACAAACTTCAAAGTTCAAAGGCTTTTTAATGACATGTGTTCTGCCATCTGAAAATAATTAGAACATCCTTCCTGGAAGAAAATGGGTCAGTATTAATAATCACCACTTGGAAGATCAATATTTTGTTCTTTAACTGATTCTGAGAGAGATTCATGTAGTTCTACAGCTACTCCTCTCTTATCAATAGGGGAAACAGAGACACTATATGAGAATGTATGCCAAAACGTTATTGTACAGCCTACAAGGAGTACTTTTGGAGGAAAGAATTGCTAGTGGAAGAGGGATTGTTTCTACTTTGGGTAGGCCTCGATGCCAGAAAATGAGGTACAAACCAAAGGAAGATGGATGATTCTAAAGCCATATATGCTATGGCTAACATAGTTCATTCATCATGTCCAAGGTACTTCTTCTGCTAAAGATGCAATAACATTTTCTTTAACATGTATGTGCATGTGTAGTATGCCATTTCAATAGCTCTCCCAGTTATCTTTTAGCTTAGATTGGACTCATTGAAGTGACTTTGAACCTAATGTTATGCAGGTTATTCTCCATATAGAAACTACAGTAGTTATGTTGAAATTGGAAGCTTTGGAAACTGGAAAGCCTCAAACAGAAGATGTAGCGATTCAACTGGCGAACAAAGAACATATGATCTGGCAGGTTAATGCTAGTCCCCATTTCAATGAACATGGTGATTTTATTGGGGTTCCATGGTTTCTATCAATACTACTAAACATGTTATGTTTATAATTGTAGTTTTAATAGATAAGCTACCTAAAACTACAAAACACTTTTGTAAATGTTTTTGGTTTAAAATTTAAAGTTAATATCATTAGAGTTGTTATTTTCAGAATTTTTCATTTTATCGATAGCCTGTGGCAATTGAGCTAAGTATATTTGTGAAGTAATTAGAACAATAAATTTTTGACCAGATAAATCATAATACTAACGTTGAAATGGGACATCAAGTAAATAGGGTCATGTATTTTGTTGAAAATGGAAAAATGTTGTACTTCTTGAACTTGGTAAATTAACTGGCAATCTTGTGTCACTGTTGAATAATTTGGCAACTTATGGTATTTGATCTAATACTGACTTTGGTAATAATAGAAATATTTAACTTAATACTGACTACGGACTTCTCTTGCCATAGGAGGCTTATGCACATAATAGGATTTGAAGCATTTGTAGATATTTGAATATTCAAATGTTGACAAACACTAATATCAAGGCCAATGATAATGTATGAATGTGCCAAATGATTAGGGTGTAGGAAGGCAATTTCATGGACAAAGACTGGGAAACATCTCTCCTTAGATACCATCCTTCAGGAAAATTCTATATAGTATAAATACAATCATCCTCTATAGAATCAACCTGGTATTTCCTGAGAATTGTAACGATGGTCCTCTGTTGTATTTATGTGCAGGGCCATAAAGGACAATTCTTGTTTTTAGTTCACCTTCTCTTATTCCAACAAGGCCAGCTCGTCAAGCAGCTTCACCTAAGGTTTCACTTCCCTCTTCTCTTTTGATTTATATTTATTGCATATTTGGGAAAGTAGTTTTATATAGCTTTTATCACATACATAATTCATACATTTTACTTTTTTCTTACACCAACATTTCCAACCTGTGCTTGAGTGCATTTGTTACACTTTTGCACCAAATCATACATTGCAGAATGGTGACTTCACAGGTAAAGAAATCTATTATTTATTCTTTTGGACGTTGGATTTGAGACTTTCTTCAATCATTCATCAGTTTCCATATTTGTCAACTCATTCACTAACCACATGACATACAGGGGTGAACTCCTTCACAGATTGCACTATGTATGCAGGTTTATACTTGTGCAGTCGAGCATAATTGTTTTGTGGAGTCATTGATTATATTTCCTGTTGAAATCCATTTCCTGGTTTAGAGATGAGTTTTACTTTTCATAGGTACTAAATAGTGCATATTTAGCCATTCAAGTTTAATTTTAACCAATTCTTAAATTGAATTTGTTAGATTATATTTTCCTATTTTGCACATGATCTTGGTTATTGATGTTAGTTGTTGAACTTTGTAAATAATTTGCTTCATTGTTTTTCTACTTTACAAGTGATGTCTTTTTTTGGATTTTGCATGAGTGAGTTGAACTTATAAGTGGGCCATTGAGTATGAAGAGCCTCTTGTTGAGGCTTTGCCATTGAGTATGAAGAGCCTATTGTCGAGGTTTTCAAGCTGCTAAGTATGGTTTTGAAGTTGTTGACGTGGGATCTAAGTATGGTTTAGCCATTGTAATATTTTTAAAAGTGATTATTTTCCTGTAAAGTTATATGGAAATTAATATGAGTTTTTTAGAAAACTCATATTTATTGTAATACTTTTGACATTTCATATAATATAATTTATGTGGTTTAAAACTTATATATATGGTTGTACTTTATATTATGTACCAATGTTGTAATTATTAACTAATTAATGTGACATTCTATGATTTACATGTGTATTAGATATTATTTACAAGCGTTGTAATTAATTATAATGTGACATTGCATAATTCACATCTGTATTAGATGTGGATAAATAATGTATGAGTCTTTTTTTAATTTAAACATAATATAATATTAAAAATTTATATTGATTAATAATGGACACCATTAAAACTACTAAAATATAATGACGACCACATATAAAACGACTAAAAATGGCTAAATTAGTGACCAATAAATGAGATTAACGATCAAAATTAACAAATAAAATGACTAAAAATTGAGAGATACGTGAACAAACAATGAGATATAAATGACCCAAAAAATGACCAAAATTCACATATCAATGACCAAAAAGCAGTTTTGGTGGCTAATTTATGGTCTTTTATTATGCGATCAAATTTGGTCATATTCTAGCTTGTCATGTAGTCATTAATTTAATCATAAATGTGGTCATATATTTGGTCATGGATTCAAATATATGGCCAAATTAATGACCAAATATAAGACCAAATTAATGACCAACCGACAAGCTATAAATGACCAAAATAAAAATGACCAATTTTGGTCGTGTAATAAAAGAACGTAAATTAGCCACCAACGATCGCCAAACCAAAAGTGGTCATTAATATGCAAATTTTGGTCATTTTTTTGGTCACTAATCTCTCATTTTCTATTGGTGACATGATGGATAGAATGGTGGCTGCTAGGTATGCTCCATCAGCCCTTCCTCATCTATTGAATTCCCTACCTGTAGGGGATTATCAGAATTATTTACCTAGGTTCAATGGTCAGGGAGAAACAACTGCTGAAGAGCATTGGGATGCTTTCCTTAGTTATGCAGACAACCAAAACATTGATGCAAAAGATGTATGGATGAGGATTTTTGTGCAGAGTCTGGTTGGGGAAGATAGGAGGTGGTTCAGGGAACTACCAGCAAATTCAAGCACCCTGATAGAGGAGCTACAGGATGCATTTATGAGGCAATGGGGTGACACAAAGGACCACACTTATTATATTACAGAATTTGGAGCCTTAAGGAGGAAAAATGATGAAACCATATCATATTTTTATAAAAGATTTAACAAGATGTATGGTAGGATTCCAGCAGAAATCAAACCCTCTGAAACTTCAGCAAAGCTTACTTATGCCAATGCCTTTGATCATGAATTCTATTTACACCTAAAAGAGAGAAGACCACTCACCTTATTAAACATGTAGGAAGCTGCATTAGAGGTAGAATCCAATATCTTAGCTTCAAATAGACTTAAAGTGAATTCAGATCATCAAACATATGATAGAAAAGGAAAAAGGAAATGATTCCAACAGCCTCTGCATCATAGTCAGCTAACAATAGAATTGATGAAATGGATAAGTTAGTAAAAATTTTAACAGCAAAACTCAATAAATTTGAACTAGAAAAGAATTCAAACATGCCTACACAAGAAGGTGAAATAAACCCTAACAATCCTAATCATTTTAGGCACCAGTTTGCACCTAGATTTATCCCCAAAGAATGCAGAAATAATGATATATAGAGGGAGAGAAGAGAAAACGAGGATCAGAGAGTTCCCCCTCCTCTGCAAAATAATATGACAGATGAAGCTGAAGAAGGTGAAGATGTGCAGGATGAAGATTTAAGTCAAGATATAAATTATTTTGGAGAATTATCAACTGAAGGTTTCTTAATAGAAGATGAATATCTGAATTCTGAGTTTTTTTATGAAAATGTTTGTCAGACAGAAAATGATTTGGTTCCTCAAGTTTCAGCTGAGATATGTCAGTCAGAACCAAAAAAGTCTATTAATTTAAGGTCTGGTCCAAAGTAGGTATCTCAGATTCCAAAGAAGAAAATAGTTTTATCACCTAAACAATCTTCTAGTCAAGCACAGGATAAGAGAACAGATCAAGGTGAATCAAATAAGACTATAGAAATTGAAGAAGTGAATAGGAGTGTGCAGACATTCAATTTTGAGAATGAGTTATTTAAAATTAATATTCCAGTACCTTTTACCAAGTTAATGAAAAATCCATGCTATAGAAATCCAGTTTTAAAGATGATGGGTTGATCAGCTGGTCAAGTACCTTTAGATACAGTAAACCTACAAGAAGAACATCCAAAAATATTTAGTTGTTCTACCCTAGCTGATAAGACTGAAAAATGATTCAATTTCATCTCCACCTTTTTATATAACATTGGCTATTCATGATCAAATGATTCATAATTGTTTACTTAATTCTGGTGCTTCTCACAATTTAATGCCAAAAGCAGTTATGGAAGCCTTGGTGGTTGAGTATCACAAAACCCTATCATGACTTGTATGCATTTGATTCTAGGGATGTTAAATGTTTGGGAGTGATTAAGGATAAGTGGTTAATTTAACACAGTTACCTATGAAAAGTGTCATCATGGATGTAGTTGTGGCTGATATCACTCCTAAATTCGGAATGTTGCTTTCAAGGTCTTGGGCTAAGAAGGTGGGGGGTACTTTACAAATGGATTTATCATATGCAACAATTCCTGTTTTTGGAGGAGAGAATAGGAGATTGTATAGAGAATTATAGTATGCTTACATTGTTACTAATGATAAGAACCCAACAATTCATCCACTTTATGCTGTAGAAAAGAATCTAGGCTCTTGCATGCTACATTTCAGTGATGAGGATACAAATGGCATCCTACATGTGGAAAAGGAGAATATTATAAGTTGTAACTTTGATACTAAAGATCAGCCATGTATTGAAGAAAAACACGAACCTTCAACATCATCATTTGAAATTTCCCAGAATCATTCTTGTTATGATGAAGAGATTGAGGTTCTAGGACAAGAATTTTGTGATGAATTATATTCTATTACGTTTTGTTTTGATACTAAAATTGATGAAAGCCAGGTTGTTGACATTTTTAACGTTATATCGGAAGTTTCTTATATTCATGGTTATGATAAATCTGTTGTTCAAAACCATTATGAAGATGCTCTAATTTTTTTATAAATATTATGATGAAATTCAAAAGAAAGACCCAGAAATGTGTGATGTGTGTGATATGGCACAATCTGATGAGAAGATTCAGGAATGCATTCAGTCCATTATCCTTGAATAATCGAAGCCGATGTATGATAGTTATCCATTTGAAGACAATGTGGAAAAGGAGGTTCAGCTTATTGGCATTATTGATGATACTGTCCAAGAAATTCTAGAGCAAATTCAGGCAGATCCTAATGTCTTTTATCGTCAATGTCTAGTTGATATTCAAGGAACAAAACATTCTTATGGACAACCTATCTTTTTCATAGAACATGAAGAGCTAACTTTTGGCAATTTTTATGATCCAGTGGCAGATTATTTAGAGTCAAAACTAAATTATAAATATTTTATCTTAGAGACACCATTTAATGAAAGTGAGTACAAGCTGCTAGATATTTGCTCTTCATGTTTTTCAATATTTCTGATTATACATATATTCGGAGTTGGAAGCAAGTTTTGGTTGGTTGATGGAATTTTGGCCTGGTTACATTGGAAATGGGAATACAGTTTGATCAAGTAAGGTTTAACAGTGTGACATAGGTTGAATAAAGACTCCATATCCGAATGGAAATTTTGCAGAACAACAAGCAGGTTTAGTTGAGATGGCAGAAGGCACTGATCTACAGGTTCTTGAAACCTCACAAGGAGGCTTTCATCCTATAGCAGAAGCTAGATTTTATAACTAGATGTTGTTCTTAGTTTATCTATATTATGTTTCAAAGTTTGATTTCCTATTAATTTACATTTTTTAGTTAGTTTTGAGGTTTTTTGGTAATAAGTACATTTTTGTTTTATTTTATGCTTTTAATAATTTGGTTATTTCATTTTTGTTGGTTTTTTAAAGTTCTTCTTTGGGATTATTAGTAAATATATATTCTTTAAGGTCTGAAAAGATTATGATAAAGTTTATTCCAAGTTTAGCTTTATGACTAACCTTTATTTTTAAGCCTTGGTTAAAAAATATGCAAAAGGGAGATTCCTGTAGCGTAGGGTTAGAAGTCAATGAACAAAGGCGCTACAAGAATCTTGAACCTGTGAAATTATGGCAAATAATGGTGATGCTTTGCGATCAAAAACAGTAGGAGTCAGTTAACACCTGTGAGGACAGAATGATATGTGTTTAGAGCCCAGTGATCATTATGACAAGTGTATGAGAAGAGGAAAATACTATTTAGGAGAATCATGAATGTTTGAAATCGAAAATAGTGGAAGCCTTTGGATGCCTATGAGGACATAATAATGCAAGTTCAGAACTCAGTGATGAGCATGACACGTGTATGATAATTTGTAAAGTTTATTGAGAGTATCATGTAATTACCTGTCACATTTTCATTTGGTAAAATTAGTGAAAGAAGCAATGGGTAATCGTGGTTGTTGCAAAGCAAAATATTGAAAGATTTTATGCATCTATCGAAGACATAATAACACATATTTAGGAGCTCAGTCCATCATCATGACAAGTGTAAGACTTTTTACCTGTTATGTTGTTTTCATTTCTGATCTGGTTGATTACTCAACATACAACTTCATTTCTTGTCTAAAGGTTTTATTCATGCAAATGCTTGTATCTTGTGGGTGGAGTCAGTATTTCATGTGTAATGTTTATGGTTTATTCAGATGTGTTTGATCCCCAGTTTATTAAACTTGTTCATGATTTAGTTATGTGTTAGCTTGTTTATGTTTTACCTCCTTGTTGATAAAGTTTTAAACCAAAACCATTAAAAAACCAATTTCATTCTATTTTATTTTTTAGATTGTGTCAGCTTGTTCTTGTGGTAGTCTAGGAACAATTTCTAGCACTAACACTATGTAATATGTTCTAGGTTGTTGATGGAACCCATCATACCATTGGCATGAGGTCCATGTGGTGGCCTAGTTGGATCAAACACAGGTTTTGCAGGCTGTTTCCAAAAATATTTGTTACTTTCTAGAACCTCACCACTCAATTGTGGAATGGGTTCTATGGGTGGATTTCCCCCTTGCAGGGTTAGACTCTGTTGGAGGAGCTAGTTGGTTTGGCCAACTATACTCGCTAGTCGACTAGTTATAAATTAGGTCAACCTCATAGGTCGTGTCGGTTGGCTGAACCGACTAGTAGTTATTTGTAACTACTTTGTAATTATATATAGTTTGTTGAGCTAGATAAGAACCCGATTCGGTTTATTGTATGAACCCATGTGTATTGAGTAATATAAATTGTTATTCTATCCATCATTCTTGTCTCTTGTATCTTATATGTGTATTTGATTCTTTATGTGTATTACTAGTAAACCTTGCAATCTTAGTGATTACAACATTGGTTCTGTTCCCGGTAGTTCATATATAGATGAAATGACCATGATCAGATGATCTCAAAGCAGGAGATCAAGAACTAGCGGGAGCATAAAATTGCAAACTATTTGCAGAATTATGCTAAGAGAAACATATTGACTATTGTGTAAGCCAAAGAGAAGTTCTTCTCGTGTTCTTCTCTGAGACACCTGAGAATTTTGTAGAATGCATACCACAATCTCTAAAAAAGTTAGAGGATGAAAAATCCGGTAGAAATTAATGACTGAGAGTTGTTCGAGAAACTGATAAGAGGTGGACGAACAAATTTGTCAGAGTAGTTTGAAAGAATCACAAATGAGTTTTGCGAAGAACGTGTTGTGGAAGAAAGAGTCTATGTCAAGAGAATCGAAAAGAGGTTCTATAACAACTTCACCGAACAGTTCTTCTATTCAATACCAACACTTTTGTTCAAGTTCCTGATCGACAGGGAAGCAGACCACATTATCGAGTCTTGTCCGTCATTAATAGAACCGCCATCCAATACTAACTGGATGGAAAAGAAAAAAGCGTGGGAAAAATTTGTTACAGAAAGAGAGTGGAAATAATTTCTGAGAAAATAGACAGATCCACCTGGGCTTACTAAAGCATCAGGTAGGCTATGTGGGGGTAGCTAGTCATGTTTCAGGGTAGAGTAGTGGAATTCTAGTCGACTATGAAGACGCCACTACTAGCAATGAAAAGTCGGGCCAAGAATAAAATAGTTTGAACATTGACTCACAAAAGCATACCGGACTTACAGAAGATAGAAAGAGAGAAGAGGCATAAAAGAAGGGAAGAAATCAGAGAGCAGGTTATCATGCTCCAGAGAAGAATGGCCACCAGAGTGATAGAAAATGAAGAAAATCCACCAGTGTCGGGTCATGACCGACAAGAAGATGGCGTATATGAAGAATTTTCACCGATGGAAGAAGATACATGGATAGAGCGGCGTGAATCTCTCCAAATTGACATACCCCAAGATATAAGAGCTCAGTCTCCGATAAATTCTAACCTGAGTTCCCAAGAGCAAGACATTGTCAAAGAAGACCTAAGACTACGAGCTGGCGAGTTCGGTGTATGGAGCCAACTAGATGACGAAGGAAATGATGTAGACCATGTTGTAATTCACCGACCGAAGGAAGGAAAATGGGTTACATTTCAGTCATACCCATCCAACTGCAGTATCCATCTACTCTACTTGGGACATGAAGGAGCACCCCCCAACCAAACACAACTTTAGAGAATACAGACCAGTCATATTTACAAGAAAGGATATCCCAGTTACAACAGTTCACTTGGATATCGATAGAAGGAGTTGAACTAGATCGACAACTTGTCAAGACCGAACCAAAATCTACAAACAAAATGTCTAACATAAACAAAAGTTCCATCGAATACAGTTGTGAATAAAACACAGGTACGAGAAATACCCCCCACCACCACCACCACCTCCCGAAGTAGAAACTTACGTAGGAGATATGGGGAACATCTCCACACACATCCCCCTCTGTGAGGGAGATGAAAACCCCAGACAACATTGGTTCATCTGCGAGTCGACATGGGAAGCAAACATAGTAACAAACGAAGATCAACATATGGCGTAGTTCGTCGGTGCTTTGAGAAAGTGAGCACTGACATGATATATGACATATACTGAGAAAACACCCAGTGTGAATAAAGAAGATATTAACCAACAATTTCTATCATTCTTCAAAACAGGATATGCGAAGCATCTGGATGCAAAGAAATTAAAAACGGCAGTCCAGAAACCGACAGAAACTATCCAGGAGTATGACCAAAGACTGAAGGACCTACTCAACCAGCTAGATTATAACATATATGAGCAACCACTAATCCAGTGGTTTGTTGCAGGGTTGTTACATAAAATCGGGACACATATTATTCTGGATACATTTAATACATATGAAGATGCACTTATGAAGGCGTTGTAAGTCAAGATGGATGAATACTACCTAATGCACCCTATGGACAACTGCATCGAGGAACAATTAGAAATAATTGAAAAATCACTACGAGATATCAACCTCAAAGGACAAGACATCTGGTGTAAAAAATGCTCAACAACTGGACACACTAAAGACAATTGTTGACAAGACATCAGTCGTTAAGATGTCCACTTTGTTCAAACAAAATGCTTTTGCGATATCTGTTGGGAATACGGGTTACACGTGAAAAAATACTGTCCATTCAATATGAAAAATGAAAAGGCTTCCTGGTGCGGAATTTTTGAAGTGAAAATCCACACAACAACTGAATGTCACTTAAACCTAAAGAATGATAGAACTACCACACAGTCTATCAAACCAATGCTGTTGCGTAGAGAAATAATGATAACACTCAAAGGAATAACAATGGGCAGAATGAACAAAGTAATCAAAGATACGAAGGTCGAACATGTAAGTGTCAGTTCGACAATATTCGTCATGGAAGATATGTAGGTCGAGGCCAATTTTTCGGAGATCGAGAAAACAGACCACGATGACCAATTCAGTGCTATATGTGCTTCAACGAGGGTCATCAGTATGTAGACTTTCCATACAATGATTGGACCGATCTTAAGTTTTGTACCAGCTATGGTGTAGGCGATCACTCTTTAGAGGATTTACCCACCATGCTAGACAAAATTAATAAAAAGAAGAATGTTAATGTCTTGTCATGTGTTCAAACGTGTGATGTTATTTGTACAAAGAATTTACAAATAGTCACTAGACAAGGTACAAAAACTGGCAATGACAATCATAGAATAAGTAAGATAAAGAACAAAGATGAATACCCTAATCCTATAAAACAAAAGCAATTATATAATGATGCATTGAATATGTTTTAAGAATTAGCTACACAGGAAACAATGGATGATAATCGATAGAATATATCTCAAGAAATACTTAACTTAATACGTAATGATAATCTTGTTGCACAATTTATTGACTTATTATACAATATAAAGAACAAATTTGGCACGGATAAAAAAGCTAAGAGCATTTGTAGTTTAAATAAAAAAGATAAGAGTGAAGTTGACCCACTTTTTGACTTAGAAATCGAAGGTTACCATGTTCGATAAGATGTTCTTGACTTTGGATCTCAAGTGAACATAATGACAAGATATACATGGGAACAATTGGGAAGACCTACACTCAGTGAATCAGGCATATATCTAAAAATAGCCGACCAAGGACTCATAAAAAATATTGGGGTATGGAGAAATGTTGACACAACCATAAAAGGAATTACCAGACAAGTTGACTTTGAAATCATTAACCCTAAGGAAGGATCTAGCTCCTTTACAGCTTTAGTGGGCCAACCATGGGGTTGAAAGATGAAGGTGTCAATTTCATTAGATAAAGAAAGGATAAAGCTAAAAGGGAATGGGAAGAAAGCAATTGTTCCTATTCATCCTCACAAGGTGAACCGTGGACAGAACCCATAGACAAAGAAGTCGATATTCGATAGCTTTATCAAATACAAAACAACAAAGATTATACTGAACCAAATATATATGGGGAACTTCATTTAGGAAACCTAGACTCGGTTGGTTATAAATAAAATGTGGAATTATACGACTGAGAGATGGAAAACTACGAAACCCAAGCGAGGGGATGTTGGACTATTTAGGCCATCTCGAAAAAGCCAACACGTCAATGTTTTTATGTGTCCATCATATCGAAAATATTTGAAAGAAAAATTAGGGAATACCCTTCTTTAGCACCAATCAAAATAGAAAATGGACAGTCTCTTTAGTATAGAGAGAGGGAATCAACAGTTCTTCATATTGAAAAAGTTTCCAAGAACCTAGGTGAACACGACAGACTTCAAATCCTAGTCAAAACGTTTATAGGTTAAGCTGCTTGATGGTGGGATACCCATCAGTTGAGATTACAAACATGGTCGACAACTTCAACATACTTCGTCGAAATATTTGGAGGGAAGAAGCTGATAAATCAGGCACAAATACCAGTCTTCACACAAGGGCAAGACCCCAAAAAACATATAAGTATATGTGAAAAGGAATGGAGAATATTTGGTTATAAATATGAATCAATATGGCCACACCTATTTCCATCAACATTATATGACTTACCAAATAAGTGGTACAAGATGGAAGAAGCATGGGGTGAAACGTTCCTATGGAACGAGCTTAAAGAAAACTTCACCAATGACTTCAAATTCATACCAGAAGATGAAAAACTAGTTGAAGCAACAAAAAAGATAAAAACTTTCATACAACCAAATGGTCATAATAGTTCGGCACAAACTCGTAGCCGACCAAAAGCATCATGTAATAACATTCAGTCTAATAAAATACCACAATCGACAAGACTTCGACTAGAAACTGAGCATACAACTGAAAAACTTTTCAATGGAAATCTGATCATCCGAAAAAGATGAAACCAATTAGAACAATATTTAAAGTCGAGTTGAACGAAAAAGAAGATACCGACCAAATTACTATAGAGGACTTCCAAGCATCAGTTTCACAATTAAAGGAAGTCAACAAATCAATGAAAGTAAGGTGCTAGAATGAATGAATGCAAAGGTTAAAATGAAATAAGTCAACATCTCTAATGATGATAAACCAAAAATGAAAAGAATAGGTGACTATTGGAATGAGAAGCAAACAACAGAAATAGTTAACCTACTAAAAGAATTTCAGGATGTCTTCACACAGGACTATAAAGACCTTAAAGGGTTAGTACAAGAAATGGGAGAAATGAAGATTGATATCAAACCTGATACAAGACCTGTAAAGAAACGACCTTAAAAACTGGCTCATAGATATAAATACATAGTGAAAAAAGAGATCGACAATATGTTAGCATCATGTATTATCTACCCCATCAACCTCTCGGAATGGGAAAGCCCAATGGTTGTACAACCAAAGAAGCATGACTCGATAAGATTTAGAATCTATGTATATTTTCGGGAGCTTAATAAATCCACGTTAACAGATCCATCCCCAACCTCGTTTGCAAATGAAATCCTAAATGAAGTTGCCCGCCATGATTCTACTCATTTACAGATGGATTCTCAAGATATAACCAAGTACCGATTGCTAAGGAGGATCAAAAGAAAACCACATTTGTATGTGAATTTGGCTCATTTGCATACAGAGTTATGCCATTTGGCCTTAATAATGCACCAGCTATATTTTTAAGAATAGTAGTTAAAGCTTTTCAGGGATACATATACAAAACTTGTTGATGTATTTGTAACTTCGGAATGTATTCATGTATGTATCTTATGTATTGTAACCCGATGTTTATTCTGGGATGTATCTATAATGTAATTGAGTCATTTTGTCATGCCCCGATGTTCTGATCGGGATGATCAATAATGTAAAAAGGTCATATCAAGTCATTGTGGGTAACCCTACGATTGTCTAAGGGTTAAATTCCCCACAGTTCTGGGGCACTAGGGTTATTAGACTCTCCTAGTAGAGATCAGCCCTAGTAGGGTTTTAGTCATGCCGGGATTAGTATAAATAGAGATCTGGACTCTCTATTTAACATACAACTCATACACACTTAAATGTAGCGCATAGTTGAGGAAGGAGAAGACACTAGGGCTAAATAAGAAGAAGGCTACTATTGTCAGGAGATCACTTATTGTTTTGGGCTTTTACTATTTTGGTGCTGATTCTATCTCTGAGGAAGTTGTGGGGTTTTCTCCATTTATGGTTTCCCCAAGGAAAAACACTGTGTTCATTGTCTCTTGTGTTTGATTGTTGCACTTGTTATTATCTTAGTTAAATATCCTAATAATGCTAGCTTAATGTTGAAAAACTAACATGGTATCAGAGCTAACCTAAGAAGAAGACACTGTGTAGCTGCAGGAACTGGGGATTCCTAGTTTGTGGATATTCCTCCATATATTTTAAGGAAAAGTAAGGTGGAATAACTCTCCTCCTTAGGGTGCATATTTCTGTCGAAGCAGAATCCAATTCTGAGGTTTTTCAGTTTCGGACCCGACACTGCTGCTGAAAATTAGGGATTTTCACAGAAGAGGAATTTTTCAGTGAGCCTAGGCCTGGATTGATCTCCTCCCAAAAATCAAAGCTGGGGATAAAATTCAAGGCATTTGGGTGGATAGATCTCCGGAAAAGAAAAACCCTAATTTTCTCCTGATCCAGTACTACGGGATTTCAGCTCCAAATCTAGATTTAACATCTTGACCTGGTAAGATCTAAATCTTTTGTATTTCCATTTGAGGTTCTCAGTTTAAGATGTCTCATCATACCAATCTTGATAAAAATCTTGAGGGAGCTGATAACTTCCGATCCTAGAAGTATAGGATCTCTCTGGTCCTGGAAGAAAATGAGTTAGACTCCTACATCCCTGAGGAGGTTCTAGTTCTAGAGGGAGATGAGGCTAATGCCTTACATAAGAAGAATATGGTTATGGCAAAGAGGATCATTTCTGATTCTATCAAAGATCACCTTATCCCACAGGTGTCCTCTCTCAAGACACCTAAAGCTATGTTTGATGCCCTAACCAAATTGTTTGAAGGGAAGAACATAAACCGGAAGATGACTCTGAGGAATCAACTGAAGAATGTGAAGATCCAGAATGCAAAGACCATCCATTCTTACTTTACAAGGGTTTCTCACATTAAGGAATAGTTAAAAGTAGTAGATGAAGAAGTGGAGAATGCAAAAATTGTGATGACCACCTTGAATGGTCTCCCTAGAACATGGGACTCCTTCATTCAAGGGATCTGTGCTAGAAAGAAGCTAGTCAAGTTCAGCAAACTATGGGAAGAATGCTCTCAAGAAGAAGCTCAGATAGCAGCTCGAGAAGAGAAGATGGGAAGTGAAGATCAAGCTCTCACAGTTCACTCCAAGAAAGGCAGAATAAGATCTCATTACTCCAAAGGTAAGGATCCTCATCATAGAGATAACATCAGAAGGGACCCATCTAAAATGAGATGTTATACATGTGATGAAAGAGGACACTTTGCAAAATACTTTCCTAAGAACAAGGTTCACTCTCATAAGAAGAAGGGGAACAAAATAAGGCATCATGCTCATGCTGCAGAAGATGATGAACCATCCAAGAAAAGAACCAGATATGAAAGTGAAGATTCTTCAAGAGAGGATGAATATGTTTTGATCACTGCTCTCACAGGTAACATTACTCATGGAAGTGATGATTGGATTATAGACAGTGGGCCTTCCAAACATATGATTGGATTCAAGGAATCCTTTGTGAGACTATTAGAACATGGATCACCTCACAAGGTGAAGCTAGGTGATATCCAATAAAAGGTAGTGGGGAATCTTCTTATAAACTAGATTCTGGAAAGTCTCTAACAATGAAGGAAGTATTGTTTGTGCCAGGACTCAAGAAGAACCTCCTCTCCATATCTGCACTAGATGCAAAAGGAATGAGGGTTTCATTCATATATGGTCAAGTCATTATGTGGCCAAGAGGAAAGACTATCGATGATGTGGTGTTGATTGGAGAACAAGAAGGAGGATTGTACAAATCAAAGGGCCATCCAGAACAAGCCTTGGTCCATGACACAGTAGAGCCAAGTGAACTTTGGCATAGAAGGCTTACACATGTGCATTACATAGCACTACCAATTACAAGCAAAGCTATTGAAGGTCTTCCAGAATTCCAAGCAAAACATGATAGGGTCCACAAAAGAAGGGGGGAAAGGAAAGAACACAAAGAAGACATTTCCCATCAGCGAAAGTAAAGCCAAAGGAATCCTAGAAATCATCCACTCCAATGTATGTGGTCCTATGTCATCAAGCTCACTAAGTGGGTATGCATATTATGTTTCTTTTATTCATGATTTTTCTAGGAAGACATGGGTTTACTTCATGAAGAACAAAGACAAAGTATTCAGCAAATTCAAGGAATTCAAAGCCTTGATCGAGAACCACACTGAAAAGAAGATCAAGACATTTCGATAAGACAATGGCGGAGAATTCACTTTGAATGAATTCAAATAGCTGTGCAAATAATCAGGGATTAAGAGGGAGTTGTCCACTCCTTATAATCCACAACAGAATGGGATTGTGGAACAGAAGAACAGAACTATCATGGAAGCTACAAGAGCTATGCTTCATGATCAAGACCTTCCTATGCATCTTTGGGTTGAAGCTACTAGAACAACAGTGTATGTACAGAACCGTACTCCACATAGAGTACTCGAGAACAAGACTCTTGAAGAAGTATTCTCCGGTAAGAAACCAGAATTCAGCCATCTCAGAATATTTGGTTGTCCGGTGTACATACACATTCCAAAAGAGAAGAGAACAAAATTATATCCTTCAGCAAATAATGGTATATTTGTGGGATACTCTAAAAGCTCCAAGGCTTATAGAATATATTTCCTAGGATACAAGAAGATTGACATCAGCAGGGATGTGACATTTGATGAAGACACATCTTACAACAAATCCAGAACAAAACCTGCTGAAGAACCAGAAGAAGCAGAAGCACCCAGAATTCATGATACAACCATGAATGAAGAAACTCAAGAAGTAGATTGAGATTTTGAAGAACCACAAAGACCTGTAGATCCACCTCTCGAGAAGAATCCTCATAAGATAAAAACTGCTTGGGTACATGAAATTATCCAAGGTGCAAAAAGATATGGGGCTCCAGAAGAAAATCACAGAGAAAGGCAGAGGACCAGATCCTGCTCCGGGTATGTAGCTTTACTATGTGATTCATTGATAAAGAACCTTCCAGTTATGAAGAAGTGACAGAACAGAAAGAGTGGAAGGATGCTATGATCGAAGAGTATCAACCGATCATGAAGAATGATGTTTGGGATGTTGTCCCAAGACCTGAAGGGAAGTCACTTGTAACTTCCAAATGGATCTACAAGATCAAACATGTTGCAGACGATAGAATTGAAAAATATAAGGCAAGATTTGTGGCTCAAGGTTTCTCTAAGAAAGAAGGAATAGATTATGAAGAAACCTTTGCACCTGTAGCCAGATACACTTCCATCAGATTAATACTAGCTCTGGCTGCAGTAATGAAATGGAAGATACACCAGATGGATGTGAAGACTTCTTTCTTGAATGGTGTAGTGGAAGAGGAAGTGTATGTAGAATAGCCACTCGGTTTTGAGACCCATGACAGGGAGTCTCATGTGTGCAGATTGAAGAAATCCCTGTATAGTTTGAAACAAGCACCCATGACCTGGTACAGCAGAATTGATATCTTTCTATCCAGTTTGGGCTTTACCAAGAGTAAAGCAGATTCCAACCTTTACTATAAGGTTGAAGATGGCAACCTAGTGATACTTCTACTATATGTAGATTATCTATTCATGACAGCTAAGGATGGGTTGATCACTGATACGAAGAGAAATCTTGGTGTCGAGTTCAAAATGAAGGACTTGAGGATGATGGATTACTTTCTAGGTATGGAGGTGTGGCAGAGTGTAGATGGAATCTTCCTTGGATAAGGGAAGTATGCAGTAGATATCCTGAAGAGGTTTGGGATGATGGACTGCAAGGCTATGGCCACACCTATGGCATTGAACCTGAAGCTATTGAATGATGCTTCATCAGAGTCAGTTGATGCTACGATGTATCGTCAGATGATTGGGTCCTTGATGTACCTGACGAACACGATACCAGACATTTGGTTTGGTGTGAACACCTTGAGCCAGTTCCTGACAGATCCAAGACATGTTCACTTGATTGCTGCAAAGCATATTTTGAGGTACCTAAAGGGTACAATTGATTATGGGCTCAAGTACGATGTGAATTAGAAGATTAACCTAGAGGGTTATGTTAATTCAGATTGGGCAGGCAATGCCATTGATAGGAGGAGCACTTCAAGGTGTTGCTTCAGTATGGGATCAAGTGTGATCTCTTGGTTTAGTAGGAAGCAATCCTATGTGGCACTGAGTACAGCTAAAGTAGAGTATGTCGCAGCTTGTTCAGCTAGTTGTGAGGCAGTATGGTTGAGGAAGCTATTGTCTGATTTATTTGATCTCCAGTTAGATGCTACTTGTATACATTGTGACAACCAGAGTTGTGTGAAGTCAGAGAATCTAGTGTTCCATGACAAGTTAAAGCATATCGAGATCAAGTACCACTATATAAGGGATATGGTGTAGAGGGGAGTAGTGAAGCTCCAGTATGTTGCGACAGAGGAATAGATAGCTGATGTATTGACGAAGCCATTGGCTAGGCTGAAGTATGAGTACTTTAGGGAGAAGCTTGGTGTTCTCTAGATCGAGGTTTCCTCCAAGGGAAAGTGATGAGACCCTTAGCCATTTTGACATGGTGAGAGGATTGGTTCCTTCCATGGTCAGATGTAAGGGCTGAACCATTCTATCATGGTGAGAGGATTGGTTCCTTCCATGTCATATATGAGTGCTAGCCATTCTGTCGAGTAGGATAGATGTAAGGGCAACTGCCATTCTGGGAATGGAGGTACATGGTCAGTTACCAGGAAAACTCAGTCTAGGAATGAGAAGCCATTCTGATGTGATAGAAGGATGAGTTCCCACTTGATCAGATGTAAGGGCTGAACCATTATGTCATGGCTAAAGGATTAAGTTCCTCCCATGTCAGATGTGAGTGTTGGCCATTCTGACGAGTAGGCCGGATGTAAGTGCAGTATGTATCTTCGATCATGTGTTGATCAGATAGAAATGATGTGCCTTTCTTTGACCATGTGTTGATCAGAAGTGAGTGCAGTATCTATCTTCGATCATGTGTTGATTAGATAGAAATGATGTTCCTTTCTTCGATCATGTGTTGACCAGATGTAAGTGCAGTATCTATCTTCGATCATGTGTTGATCATATATAAATGATGTGCCTTTCTTCGATCATGTGTTGACCAGATGTAAGTGCAGTATCTATCTTCGATCATGTGTTGATCAGATAGAAATGATGTGCCTTTCTTCGATCATGTGTTGACCAGATGTAAGTGCAGTATCTTTCTTCAATCATGTGTTGATCAGATAGAAATGATGTGCCTTTCTTCAATCTTGTGTTGATCAGATGTAAGTGCAGTATCTATCTTCGATCATGTGTTGATCAAATAGAAATGATGTGCCTTTCTTCGATCATGTGTTTATCAGATGTAAGTGCAGTATCTATCTTTGATCATGTGTTGATCAGATAGAAATGATGTGCCTTTCTTCGATCATGTGTTGATCAGATGTAAGTGCAGTATCTATCTTCGATCATGTGTTGATCAGATAGAAATGTTGAGCCTTTCTTCGATCATTGGTTGATCAGATATAAGTGTTGAAGAAGACCTACATGGAGGCTAGGCCTACAACCAGCATGAAAAAGGGATGGCTCTGTAGAACTTCCTGTGACGAGAAGAATCATGAGATAGCACCCATGTTGATCCAAATCGAGTGATGATCCAGATCTAGTGATGATGCCTAGTGATGATCCAGATCCAGTGATGATGATCCAGTAGTGTTGATCCAGATCGAGTGATGATCTAGATCTAGTGATGATGCCCAGTATTGATCCAGATCCAGTGATGATGCCCAGTATTGATCCAAATACAATGATGATCCAAATCTAGAGATGATGTCCAGTGATGATCCAGATCGAGTGATGACCTAGATCCAAAGATGAAGATGACTTAAAGACGAAGATGACTTGAATTTGAAGATGAATTAAAGATGAATATGACTTTAAGACTAAGAATACTTGAAGATACAGATGATGAGATGATCCAGAGAAGAAGACCAGTGCTGAAAATTTTGTCAAAAGAATACCTTCCTAGTTAAGAGGGAGTGTTGATGTATTTGTAACTTCGGAATGTATTCATCTATGTATCTTATGTATTGTAACTTGATGTTTATTCCGGGATGTATCTAGAATGTAATTGATTCATGTTGTCATGCCCTGATGTTCTGATCGGGAGGATCAATAATGTAAATAAGTCATGTCAATTCATTGTGGGTAACCCTCCCATTGTCTAAGGGTTAAAGTCCCCACAATTTTGGGGCACTAGGGTTATTAAACTCTCCTAGTAGAGGTCGGCCCTAGTAGGGTTTTAGTCATTATGGGCTTAGTATAAATAGAGATTTGGACTCTCTATTTAACATACAACTCATACACACTCAAGTGTAGCACATAGTTGAGGAAGGAGAAGACACTGGGGCTAGATAAGAAAAAGGTTACTGCTGTCGGGAGATCACGTAATGTTTTGGGCTTTTACTATTTTGGTGCTGATTCTATCTCTGAGGAAGTTGTAAGGTTTTTTTCATTTATGGTTTCCCCAAGGAAAAAAACTATGTTCATTGTCTCTTGTGTTTTATTGTTGTACTCGTTATTCTCTCAATTAAAGATCCTAATAATGCTAGCTTAATGTTGAAAAAATAACAAAACTATGGTTGTATACTTCGATGACTGGACACTATACTCCATGTTGAAAGATCACTGCAAATGGCTAAGGCTAATGCTAGAAAGATGCCAACAGATTCAACTATCACTTAACATAAATAAATGTATCTTTATAACCCATATAGGAATTATACTGGGACATATTGTATGTGTAGAAGGAGCAAGTCGATAAGTTGACTTGAACAATAGCTGACTTAGTCGATCAGTCGACTAAGTCGATGGGCTGACTCAGTCGATCAGCCAACTAAGTCGGTCGGCTGACTAAACTAGAGATTAGATCATCCACCTAAGGTCATGTCGGTTCACCAAACCGACAGGTAGTTATTTTGTAACCATTCTGTAATCATATATATTAGGCTGTTGAGCCAGATGAGAACTCAGTTCAGCTCTCTATTTTGTGAGGACTCATTCGAATAATATAATCTGTTAATTCACCTATTTGTTCTTATCTCTTGTCTCTGTTTTATATATATGTTTTAGTGTGTATTATTGGTAACCTTATGTGGTCTGTGAGATTACAACATTTGTTTCGTTGTCAGTAGTACACAACTGGAATGTATGCAAACAGATGATACCAGAGCAGGAGATTAAGGACTGGTGCAAACGTAAAGTTGCAAACTATTAGCATAATTATGTGTGAAGAAACAGATTAAAAATTGCACAAGCAAAAGAAAGATTTTTCACAGAGACGCATGAAAAGTTTGTCGAATCAGTGCCCCAACTCTTGAAGAAATTCCTGGATGAGAAAGTCAGAAGCGACTAAAGAACAAAAGTTGCTAGAAAAACTGATCTGAGGAGGTAGAACAAACTTGTCGGAGTGGTTTGAGAAAATTGCCGACGACTTTTGTGAGGAGCAAGCAATCAAAGACAGAAATTTGGTGGAAACATTCAAGGAGAAATTTTACACAGATCTCACCGAACAATTTCTGTGTTCCTTACCGACCTTGCTGTTCAAATTCCTGATCGAGAAGGGAGTAGGACATATTGTCGAACCTCGTCCATCACTTCACGAACTGCCATCAAACTCTAACTGGGCGGAGAAGTAGAGGAAGTGGGAAAAATTTATTGCAGAAAGGGAGTGGGAATACTTCCTAAGCAAATAGACTGAACTATCCGAGCTTTCTAAAAAGCGTCGGGTAGGCTATGGGGGGGTAGCTGGTCATATGTCGAGATAGAGTATAGTGGATTCTAGTTGACTAGAACCAGATACTAGTCACCAAGAATGAGAAGTCAACTAAAAGGGAACCCAAAAGAATAGTATCATATGAAGGTATGTCGGACACTCAGAAAATAGAGAGGGAAGAGAGACACCAGAGAAGGGAAGTAGGATGAGAAAGAGCCTTAGAGCTGCACAGAGGAAGGAGTCCTAGGGAGAACGCCCAGGAAGAGAATCCGCCAGAGTCAGGTCATGACCGACATGAAGAAGGCATGGAACAAGAAGCGTCCCCTATGAAGGAATAATTGTGGATAGAGCATCCAGAAGCTCTCCAATTAAGAGCTCCCAATGAAGGAACAACCCTCTCTCCATTGAATCTACGTACTCAAATACAAACTATTGTCGAAGAGGACCTCTGACTATGAGCTGGTGACTTTAGTATATGGAGTCGACTAGGCGATGACATGTACACTGGATGACACCTCATTATACGTCGACCAGAGGAAGGGAATTGGGTGACCTTTCAAGAGGCACCCTCCCACTGAAGTATCCACTTGCTCTTACCAACACATGAAGGAGCGCCCACCCCCACCAAATACAGCTTTAGAAGAAATAAAACATTCAGAACTACGGACAAATAGTGCAGTGGCCCATCGACAGCAGAAGTCAACATCAACACACTACCGATCAACGAATAATTGACAACCGACGAGAATGGAAGTTCTGTCAACCAGAGTTCCACAGAGACGAATACACCAATAACCCCACCACCCTCACTATAACCCCCACCTCCACTGCCACCACCTCCTGAGACCAGTGACAGTGATTCAGACATGGGTCATGGATCGGCTCACATTCCTTTATATAAGGGGGATGAGGACCCCAGATGACACTGGTTTGTCTGCAAGTTGACTTGGGAGGCCAACCAAGTTACAGATGAAGAGAGACAAATGGCACAGTTCACTGGTGCCTTAAGGAAAAGGGAATTAACGTAGTATATGACCTTTTCAGAAAGACAACCTAGAGCAACAAAAGTTGAGATTAAGGTGTAATTTTTGTCATTTTTCAAAACTCCAGATGCTAAGCACATGGCCGCGAAAAAACTCAAAACCACATCATAAAATCCAGGGGAAACTGTTTGTGACTACGATAAGCGTTGGAAAGACCTTCTGAGCCAGCTGGACTATGTTATAGATGAACAGATACTAATCTAGTGGTTTCTTGCGAGGCTATCTCAGAAAGTGCACCGACACATCAATCTGGAAACGTTCAAATCTTACGAAGATGCGCTAACCAAAGCTATTCAAGTGGAGATGGACGAGGACATACCTGCTTACCCCACGGACCATATATTGGAGGAACAACTCAAGAACGTACAGAAGTCTCTAAAGGAGTTAAGCATCAAGAATCAGGAGATATGGTGCACTAAATGCTTGACGACTGGCCATTCCAAAGATAACTGTCGACAGGAATACAGCCGGTAGGACGTTCGATTCGTACAGACCAAATCATTTTGCAACATTTACTAGGAGCACGGGGATCACTCGATGAAAGACTTCCCGTTCAACATGAAGAATGAAAAGGCTTCCTGGTGTGCCATCTGCGAAACCAAAAATCATAACACGGTCGACTGTCAGTTTAACCTGAAGAACTGGCAGAACTATCAGGCAGTCTACCAAACTAATGCAGTGGCACAATAGAACGAGCAAAAAAATCTAGCAAACGATCAAAACGGTCAGAGATATGATGGTCAACAATATGAGCATCAGTATGACAATTGATGTGCAGGCTACGGAGGGAGAGGTCGATTCCCTGGGAATCGCATCGACCCATTTAGTGCTTCACATGTTATAAAGAGGGACATCGGTACGCAAACTGTCCATTTAAAGACAGAACTGATCTCAAATTCTATACTCACTATGGGGTATGGGATCACTCATTAGAGGATTGCCCTACCATGTTAGAAAAAATTAATACGAATAAAAATGTTAATGTCTTATCTTGTGTGCAAAAAAATGATGTAATAAACACCAAAAATTTACATATTGTAACTCGACAAGGAACAAAAACAGGAGCTAATAACCCCGGAATCAGTAAAATAACAGAGAAAAATTTCTATCCTGACCCACTGAAGGAAAAACAAACATTTAAAGAAGTAACTAATGTATTCAAAGAAATTGCACGACAAGAAAATGTTCATAACAGTCGACATAACACAATAAATGAATTAATCTAGCTTGTTCAAACAGACAACTCAGTATCCCAGTCCATCGATTTGTTGTATGAAATAAAATGTACCAACTGTGAAAAACAAACAAAGAATATCTGCAGCTTAAATAAAAAAGACAAAGGTGATGCCGACCCACTTGTTGACCTGGAAATCGAAGGATACCACGTCTGACAAGTAGTGCTCAACTTCGGCTCACAAGTAAACATCATGACTTGTGACACTTGGGAACAAATGGGCAGACCTCGACTCTGTGAGTCAGGCATATACCTGAAACTAGCCGATCAAGGCCTAATTGAACCCATTGGAGTTTGGAAAAATGTCGACATGACTATAAAAGGAATTTCGACCAAAGTCGATTTTGAAATCATTGACCCAAAGGAAGGATCCAGTTCCTTCCTAGGGTTAGTCGGTCGACCTTGGGGTAGAAAGATGAAAGCATCCATATCCCTGGACAAGGAATGAATCAAATTAAAATGGAATGGACAAAAGGTCATTGTACCCATTCATCCATCTCAAGGGGAACCTTGGACTGAACCTATTGATGAAGAAGCCGATGTCTGACAACTCTACCAGATCCAAAACAATGCAGACTATACAGAACCAATATCCATGGAGAACTTCACTTAGGCAACCAAGACTCAGTTGGTTATAAATCAGACGCCAAATTATATGATTGACAAATCGAGAACTACGAAACACAAGTAAGAGGGTGTTGGACTATACAAAAAGTGCAGAAAAATCCCACCCAACAGTGCTTCATAGTGTCCATTGTCCAAAAAATCTTTGAAAAGAAAATTAGGGAACACCCTACCTTACAACCTACCAACCTGAATAATAAATACACTACCAAGATATAAGGAAATGGAATCACTAGTCATGCACGTCGAGCAAGTGTCCAAAAATATTGGTGAACACGGCCGACTTCAAAGCCTAGTCGAAACTTTTACAGGACAAGCAGTTAGATGGTGGGATATCCATCAGATGAGACTGCAGACCTAGACAACTGCTTCGAATTATTTTGTTGAAAGGTTTGGAGGAAAGAAGTTAACCCAACAAGCTCAGATACATGTATTCACTCAAGGAAAAAACCCAGAAGATCATATTAGAACTTGTGAAAGAGAGTGGAGAAGACTTGGATACAAGGATGAACAAGCATGGCCACACTTGTTCCCATCAACCCTTGCCAACTTACCAATAAATGGTATAAGATGGAAGAAGCTAGAGGTGAAACCTTCTTATGGCACGAACTTAGGGAAAATTTTATTAAAGATTTCAACTTTATACCACAAAATAAAAACTTGATCGAAACAGCAAAACAAATTAAAGAATTTGTCTAGCCGACCGAAAACAAACCCTTACAAGATAACCGATAGATAAGGAAATGTAACAATATACAAACAAGGTCAAAACCACAGTCGACGAGATTACAATTAGAGAACGAAAACACAGAAGGAAAAAGTTTTAGATGGAAATCCAACCATATCGAAACGACTAAACCTATTTGTACAAGCATGAAAGTCGAAACAACTGACAAACAAGATACCAACAGAATCACTACAGCCGAATTCCTTGCCACATTCTCTCAGTTCAAAGAAGGAAGTCAACCGATCAATGAAGCCAAAGCACTAGAGTGGCTAGATGCTAAATTAAAAACTAAAGAATTCGACATCTTAAATGATGATCGACCAAAAATGGCAAAGATTGGTGACTACTGGAGTGAAGAACAGACCACAGAGATAGTGAACTTATGAAAGGAGTTCCAAGATGTATTTTCTAGAGATTACAAATACCTAAAAGGCTTACTCCATGAAATTGGAGAAATGAAAATTGATTTTAAACCTGATGTTCGACCTGTCAAGAAAAGGCCTTATAAACTAGCTCACAAATACAAGGAGATAGTCAAAAAAGAAATTGATAACATGTTGGCAGCAAGCATCATCTACCCTATCGACCAATCAAAATGGGCAAGTCCAATGGTTGTACAACCTAAGAAACATGATCCAAACAGACTAAGAATTTGTGTCGACTTCATGGAACTAAACAAAGTAACACTGACAGACCCATTTCCAACCCCTTATGCAGATGAAATATTGAATGAAGTTGCAGGACATGAATGCTATTCATTTACAGATGGATTCTCAAGCTATAACCAAGTGCCAATAGCTAAAGAAGACTAGAATAAGACAACCTTTATGTGTGAATTTGGTTCATTTGCTTACAAAGTTATGCCTTTTGGATTAAAGAATGCACCTGCAGTGTTCTCTCGAATTGTTGTCAAACAATTTCAATAATATATCTATAAGACCATGGCAGTATACTTTGATGATTGGACAATATACTCCATGTTAAAAGATCATTGTAAATGGCTCAGACTTTTGTTGGAGGGATGTCGACAAATTCAACTATCCCTAAACATCAATAAATGCATATTTGTGACCCCCATAGGGATATTATTAGGGCATATTGTCTGTAAGGAAGGTATTAAGGTTGAATTTGCAAAGATCAAAATTATCCTTGACCTAAAACCACCAGTAAACCCAAAACAAGTCGCGGTTTACTTGGCCACACAAGCTATTACAGAAAATTCATAAGATATTATTCAGATATGACCTATCCTCTTGAAGAACTATTAAGGGAAGATTAAGAATTTAACTGGACAGAGGAATGCCACATATCATTCGAGAAATTAAAAATAAAACTAGTCAAAGCCCCCATCCTAAAGTTTCCAAACTGGTCGATCAAATTCCATGTTCATATTGATGCATCAGGCCTTGCAATAGGAGCAATCCTAACTCAACCAGGAGATGATGGAATGGATTATCCTATAGCTTACAGTAGCAGAAAATTAAATAAGGCTGAGAGAAACTATTCGACAATAGAAAGAGAAGCCCTAGGTATGGTCTTTTCCCTACAAAAATATCGACATTATCTCTTAGCTAACCTGTTTATATTCTATACCGACCATCAGGCTCTGAATTATCTCGTCAATAAACCACTACATCATGGAAGGATTTGTCGATGGCTACTTCTTTTCCAAGAATTTGAGTTTGAAGCCATTGTCTGACCAGGCAAGTTAAATGTCGGTCCTGACCATTTATCCTGAATCGACACAGGCGAAGAACCGATAGGAGTCGATGATGACTTACCTGATGCGCATTTATTTCAGATAGAAGCAATCCTAGCAGAACTAGAAGAAATAGCTCAGTTCTTAGAAAATGGACACGCAGCAGAAGGTATGAGCACCAAGAAAAAGCAGATCCTAGCTATGAAGGCTGCACCATACAATATCATCAATGGATTTTTATACAAACTGGGATTAGATGATATCCTTAGAATATGTGTACTAGAACATGAATGAGACCACATTATGCATGAAGCACACTATGGACCTGTAGGAGGACACTTTCAAGCTGACACAACTGCAAAGAAAATCCAGCAGTTAGGATTATGGTGGCTGACACTCCACAGAGATTGCAAAAATTTTGTTAGTCGATGTGACATATGTCAACGACTAGGTCGACCCCTGCCTACTACAGAAATGCCTTTGATATCAGTAAATCCAAGTTTGAAATTTGAAATCTAGGCCATAGACTTCATAGGGCCATTTCCTATACCAGCAAAAAGGTCAGGTGCAACGTATATCATTACTGTAGTGGAATATGTCACTAAATAGGTAGAAGTTGAACCGGTCGATACATGTTCTAGTGATATAGCTGCTAAGTTTATCTATGAGAATATCATCACTAGATTTGGATGTCCACTAACCCTGATTAGCGACCAAAGGACACACTTTATCAACAAGACTATCAAAACCCTAATCGACCAATTCCAAATCGACCACTGTCGGAGTAAAACATACCATCCTCAGTCGAATGGAGCAATTAAAGCATTCATTAAAACATTAACAAAAGGATTAACTAAAATATGTAATGCTGATAAGGACGACTGGGATGAGAAAATACCTGCAATATTATAGGCATACTGGACAGCCTATAAATGATCAACCGACCAAACTCCTTTTCGACTAATCTATGGACAAGAAGCAACAGTTCCACTACACTTCTGACAACAGACACCTATTATCTCATAAATACTACATATCGATGTCGAACGGGGGAGGAAGGACCAGCTATTGCAACTCAGCAAGCTAGAAGAGCACTAACTCATGGCTATACAACACCAAGAAATTCAGAAACAACAACAGAAAGCATGGCACGACCGCAACATCAAAAACAAAGACTTGTCGGTTGGAGAACTTGCTCTACTATACAATAGTCGGGTCAAAAGTAAACCTAAAAAGATCCACACAAAATGGATGGAACCTTACGTTGTCGAAGAGATGCATCCCAACGGATCAGTCTAACTAAGGACGCTACAAGGAATAGTATTTCAAAAACTTGTTAATGGAGCACGACTAAAACGCTACAGAAACTAATTAAAAAAAAAATCATATAACCGTCAACCAAAATCCATAAAAACTTAAAAATTCAAAAAACCAAAAAAATATCGCACTTACAGAAAAACCATGACAGGAAATCACCATTTCGACCATCGACCTAACACCACCGACCATTTTCATCCACCGACCACTCCCATTGACCATTCTCATCATCGACATTGACCGACAACTTTGATAGTCCCATCGCACATTCATGACATCGAGCGCTGAAAGCAATTCGCCATTAACACACACTCAAGTATTCTAGCTGGAACATCACGTCCACCATTAATAAACCCATCGACGCATACATCCACAACATCGCCTATAAATACTGGATCACCAAAGGATCATTCACTGCAATCTATATAGAGAGACATTCAGAGCATCCAGTCAACTAAAAGCCGAGAACCCATTAGTGAAATCGACCACCAAACCGACACAATGGCACCCAAACAAACTAGAGCCTTGACTAAATCGAAGGAAATACAGGCTGCGGATACACCTTTAGTCTGTAGGTTGAAAAAAATCATAAACGCCAAAGTACAGGAAGGCTCATGGCAAAAACTATGGACCGAAATGCAAGAATGAGCCTTTGTCGACAAAAAGGCCACTCAAGTAGCAGAGAAAATCAAACGTAGCACTATCTTCGCCTATGCCAACGCACCACTTATGGCCAGCTTTGGAGGTACAAAGGAAATTGCTGTCAAATTCATCATCAGTCGATATCACAATGTCCGATTCTACTTCGACAAGCCGGTCGACATCTCTGGAGAAGTTATCTCCAAGCTAACTGGTCTCTCTAATGAAGGAAACCCTGTACCAGTCATAATCAAAGAAGGACTGGTCGAAGAGCTCACTGGGTCATCTTCAGGTAAGAACTCCAAGGGGTTGATGATTAGCCAAATCACAACCCGAACACCACAGATTGTGGCCAAAATCATTGCAATAACACTCACGCTGGCAGGTCGAGGCAGCGACCTTAAGTTAGACATGCTAGAAGTTGTCAACACTATTGCCACTGACGGACAAATCTACAAATGGGCAGAATATGTCACCGACATGGTAAAGACCATCTGTGAACGATGTCAAGAAACCGGGGGAATCATCAAGTTCCCCTCCCTCATCTTATGGATTGTAATGTACCACATCTTCCCAGAAGGGAGTCCAATCTTTCGGGAACTGTCAAAGTTCGACATGTGGAGATTTAAGCCATTCTCCCAGTGAGGAACCTTGCATGAGCTTGAGCACGGGAAAACACTGTTGGAGAACTGGTTCCAACAACTTAAAGTCTACATGACTAGATGGAGGGTGCCTCAAAACATCCAAAGAAATCTATTGACGAACTCCCACATCCAGCTGGAACTTGACCATACCTCAGTGTGGTACATGCAAGGTGAAAAATCCAATGCCAAAGCCCTCAACTACTATCCATCTGTCGACCAGATATTTCAGGAACTGTCTTGACAGGCCAAAACAAAAATACCAGTACCAGTAGTAGCAAAAAGGATCGACTTCTCGATCGAGGAGCTGTTCATAGACCAGGAAAAAGAGGAAGACTATAAGCTCAATCTCTATATCAGTACATTTGTGTCGGAGGAGACACCGGTTGAACACACTGGTGGACTGCAAATAACCATCAAACCTCCGACCGCAAAAAGGGCAGAAACCTAGACCATAAAGCCAAAGCCATAGCCACAACAGCAAGTAGTTCCTCCAGCTGCAGAAAGTGTCATCCTAACTCAGGAGCTAGGCGGGAGACAGAGCCAGAAAACCCTAAGTACACTGTCACAAAATAAATCATTTAGAAATTGTCGAAATAAATAACAGCAGCCAGAAAGAAGCTCAAAACACAACAACAACAACAAGGTAAAGGTAAGAGCAAGCTTATCCTTGTCGACTCATCAGAAGACGAGGAGGAACTGGCAGCCACGGCCCTCGACATCATAGCGGATGCCGCAGTAAATAAAGTGTCGGTTGAAACCCAATTCCAATGATTTTTTGATGCAAGAGCACAAGCAGGTCGACCGAAGAAAGCAAAGACTATGATGACGCTTGAAAATGTCATCGATCTTGTGTCAACGTCTCCACCCCCATCACCGACGAAAATAACTGAGGAGCAAGTACCGGCACCGCAATCAGTCAGCCCCCTCGACTTATGCAAAAGTGTGATGTTGAAAGAGGTTAAAGAAAAATTCGACAAAGATAGGGATTTGCAGGCTTTTATCGAGAAAATGCCTGAGTTATTTACATCAGCTCAGAATATCTCTACACAAGCACCTCTCTTCATGACTGGAGGTTACCGGCCAGGACCGGATGCACAGTCCATAATATTTGCAACCATTACATCAACTTTCGAGAGAAATCCTGGCAAGGAAGCTGAAGTGGTTGCACGTCGGTCCTCCACTATCACACCGACCATACCCGTACCCCAAGCCTACCTACCATCCGCTGCACCGACTGAAGGAGAGGGAAATGAAGAGGACATAGCCCAAGAAATTCATCAAATTTTCTGCGACTTAGACTCACCTCCCCACCCCGATAATCCACCACTCCCCCATAGAAGGAGCAAATCGATAAGTCGACTTGAACAATAGCCAACTTAGTCGATCAGCGGACTAAGTTGATGGGCTGACTTAGTTGATCAGTTGACTAAGTCGGTCAGCCGACTAAACTAGAGATTAGGTCAGCCACCTAAGGTTGTGTTGGTTCACCGAACCGACAAGTAGTTATTTTGTAACCGTTCTATATTCATATATATTAGGCTATTGAGCTAGATGAGAACTTAGTTCAGTTCTCTGTGTTGTATGGACTCATTCAAATAATATAATCTGTTAATTCACCTATTTGTTCTTATCTCTTGTCTCTGTTATATATATATATATATATGTTTTAGTGTGTATTATTGGTAACCTTATGTGATCTATGAGATTACAACAGTATGCAAAGAAGGCATTAAGGTTGATTTCACAAAAATAAAAATCATTCTTGACTTGAAACCCCAGTCAATCCAAAACAATTCAAAATCTTATTAGGATATACAGGCTACTACAGGAAATTCGTTCGCCATTATTCAGACATGACATACCCTTTAGAAGAACTATTAAAACAAGATCAGGAGTATTAACAGATTGAAGAATGCGACACATATTTTGACACTAAAGAAAAAATTAGTCGAAGCACCTATTCTCAGATTTCCAAATCGGTCAGTAAAATCTCATGTACACATCAACACATCAGGCATCGCAATCGAGGAAATCTTGACACAAATAGGATATGATGGGATGGACTATCCAATCGTATATAGTAGCAAAAAATTAAACAAAGCAGAACTTAATTATTCCACGACAGAAAGGGAAGCATTAGGAATGGTCTTTGCACTTCAAAAATATCAACATTATCTATTTGGTAACCCATTTATATTTTACATCGACCACCAAGTGTTGAAATATCTAGTAAATAAACCCCTACATCATGGAAGAATTTGTCAATGGTTGCTACTATTCCAAGAATTTGATTTCAATGTTGTAGTTTGACCAGGAAGGATAAATTTCAGACCCGACCACTTGTCGTGAATCAACATGGGGGAGGAACCAACAGGAGTTGAAGATGACCTACCAGATGCACATATGTTTAGGATTGAAGTCGTACCTGCTGAAATATAAGAGATAGCACAATTCTTAGAAAATGGACAAGCACCCGAAGGGATGAGTACCAAAAAGAATCAAATTTTGGCAATGAAAGCTGCACCCTATAGTCTAATTAACGGGTTCCTATATAAACTAGGCTTGGATGAAGTACTCCGTCGATGAGTTTTAGAGCACGAAAGAGAGAGAATAATGCATGAAGCACACTATGGACTAGTTGGAGGACATTTTCAGTCAGATACGACTGCTAAAAAGATCCAACAGTCAAGACTATGGTGGACGACATTATACAAATACTGTCGAAATTTTTTTGGTAAATGTGATCGTTGTCAACGTTTAGGTCAACCCCTACCAAGAACTAAGATGCCCTTGATAGTAGTAAATCCAAGTTTAACATTTGAAATTTGGGCTATTGACTTTATAGGACCATTTCCAGTACCTTTTAGAAGGCCAAGAGCACTCTATATCATAACATCGGTCGAATACGTTACTAAATGGGCAAAGGAAGAACCTGTCGAAACCTATTCTAGTGAAGTAGCCACCAAATTTATATACGAAAATATCATTACTAGATTCGGTTGTCCATTAAATTTAATCAACGACTAGGGATCAAATTTTATTAACAAAACTATTGCATCTTTAACAGACCAATTCAAAGTCAACCATAGAAGGAGCACAACTTATCATCCTCAGTCTAATGGTGCAATTGAAGCATTCAATAAAACCTTGACAAGAGGCTTAACAAAAATTTGTAATACAGATAAAGATGATTGGGATGAAAAAATTCATGTTGTCCTATGGGCATACAGAACAACATATAAATGATCCACAGACCAAACACCATTTAAACTTGTCTATGGGCAAGAAGCAGTCGTCCCCTTACATTTTCGACAACAGACACCAGTAATCGCTAACATATTACATATTAATGTTGAAGAATATAAGAAGGAGCGACTAATGCAACTAGCTAATCTATAGTAACATTGAATTATCGTTATACCACACCAAGAAATCCAAAAGCAACAACAGAAATCGTGGCATGACCGCAACATCAGAAACAAGAACTTATCGGTTGGAGACTTTGTGTTGTTGTATAACAATCGGGTAAAAGGTAAGCAGAAGAAATTGCACACGAAGTGGATGGGACCTTATATCATTGAATAAATCAATGCCAACAGATCAATCCGAATGAGAATGTTACAAGGAAAAGTATTTCATAAACTTGTTAACGGTGCCCGACTAAAGCAATACGAAAACTAAGAAACAATTCAAAAAAAAAATGGTTCCATAATTGTTAACAAAAATATATAAAAACCAGAAATCAACAAAACAAATGATTTAGAAAAACAAAATGACATGGAATTGGATAAAACAGAGCATCCTTCACATCCAAATCCACCATTAATACCTTCATTGACAATATTGCCTCCCGCTCCACCTATAAATACCACATTGGATGAAGACTTCACATCATTCTACGAAGAACTAGGGAGACAGAGCTATCAGACTCCTAAGATTAAGATACCTGTTTAAGAACCAGAGCCTTCTACCGACAAAATGGCACCGAAAAAGATAATATCTACAACCAAAACAAAGGAGTGGGAAACCGCCACAACCTCATTGATGAAAAGGTTAGAGAACATCAACAAAGCAAAGGTTTAGGAAACTTCATGGTCATGATTATGGGTGGAAGTAAAATAATGGGCCTACAAAAACAACAAACTAATGACAAAAGGCTAGAAAGTAAATGCCAGGACCATTATGATTTATGTACATTCACTGCTCATGGAAAGCTTTGGTGGAACAAAATAAATTATAGCAAAATTCATCATTCGTCGATACCACAATGGGAAATTATACTTTGACAAATCTATTGAGGTATCCAATGAAGTCAACTACAAACTTACAGGATTATCCAACAAAGGTGAACCTATTCCTGTAGGTTCAAAACTAGGGTTGGTCGAATAACTAACAGGTATACCAACCAGGAAGAATTCCAAAGGACTGGTAATAATCCAAATCCAGTACACAACACCCAAGATAGTAGCGAAAATCATCTCTACGGGACTAACAATTACAGGGCATGGATGTGATTCAAGGATGGAGATGTTGGAAGTTGTCAATAGTATAGCGACAATAGGAAAAACTTACTACTTGGCACAATACCTAGCTGACCTTGTCAAAACTATCTATACTAAATGTCAGGAGTGAGGCACAACCATCAAATTCCCATCTCTAATCATATGGATTGCAATGTACTACATGAGACCTATCGGAGACCCACACTTCCTTGAACCGACAAGATTCCATATGTGGAACTTCAAGCTGTTTTCAATGGTTGGGAACTCTTAGGAACTAGAAGCAGCCAAAGTCTTATTAGAAAACTACTTCCAAAACCTAAATATCAAAATGACCAGATGAAGGGTACCCCAAAATATCCAAAGAAGTTTACCGTCGACAGCGCATATCTAGTTAGAGTTGGATCATATTGCCATATGGTTCATGGAGGGAGCTGCAGGGAAATCCAAGCCTCTCCATTGCTACCCATCAGTCGAGGATATCTTTGCAGAGTTGGCATGACAATCTAACACCAAAATATCCATACTGACGATTGCAAAGAAAACTAATTAGCCGATTATAGAGCCCTTAACCGACCAGGAGAAAGAGGAAGATTATGAAGTATACCTTCATATCAACACTTTTACCCTGAAAGACACTACAGCAAAAGAGGTAAACACCCTTCAAATAGTTACAGTATCGTCGACACAACAAGCTCTTGAACCAATGCAACAACATGATGAGGAGGAAGAGAAAACATATGAGGAAACTTAGTCTGAAGACTTACCGCCGAAATATGATATGTCAAAACAAAACCTTCAACAACTGGCATCGAATATATCTAAAGCCCGAAAGAAGCAAAGAACTTTGGTCAAAGGGAAGGGGAAACACAGACTTCTCTTTCCATAAGACTCTGACAATGAGGATGACCTACACGCCAAAGCTGCTGAGATATTAGAAGGCGCTGCTAAAAGTAAGATCTCTGTCGAAGAATAGTTCAAAATATTCATGGCAGAAGAGGCAAAGCGACCAAGAACCAAAAAGGTAAGAGTCACCACCCCTCTTGAAGTTGAAGCTGTTGATTTAACCACTACTCCACCACCTCCATCCCCAACCCAGATAGTCCAATTAGTTGTACCTAACCCAACCTCTATTCCCCCAACAATCCCCTACATGCAAGCATTATCCGAGAAACTCAAACAAAAATTTGATAAAGATAAATACCAGCAAGAGTTTATCAACAACCTCCCTAGTATTTTACCCTTGGTTCAAGAACTGAATACAGTAAAACCAGTTGTCAACTCAGGCCCCTCACGACAACTTTGTGCAAGTTTCCAGCACTCTGACCAACCACAACAGTCTACACCAAAACCCCAAGTTGTCAAAGTTATTAAATCCACATTTCTAAAAAATCCTAACCAAACCTATGAAGTGGTGGCAACACAAATCTCATCCTTTATACCATCCACTAGAAATATCTTGCTCCCTATCAATGAAGTCGAGGAAGGAACCATACCAGATGAACTTGATGTAATCGACCAGACTGAAACATTAGCAATAGATTAAGAAATGGTCGACCTCATTGATTCTGTCAAGCCTAATAAACCTATCGACTTGCCACAGGTGGTCGAAATCCTCTATCGAAAGATTCCATCCCGAATATTCCACCAGCCTCAGAACAACCACCATCACCTCCACCGCTTTCAACCACACTTCCTTCCTCCACACCACCTCCATTATCGCCACCATCTACTGTTCCTCCACCTAAAACACAATTAACCAACCCTGACATAACCACTAGTACTACAGAACAGACACATATTGTTCCAGTACCAACAGAAGTAGCTGATGCAAAGAATAAAGAGCAAGAGCGACGGAAAAGAAAGGAAAGAAAAGACAAAAAGAAAAAAGAAAATGAGCAACAACAACATATACAATTAGCACGACAATAGGTACCACCAGTCATCCATCTACCTCAGCTAGGATTGACCACTGTAGTTGATGCACAAAAACTCAGGGAAGAAGAGTTGGACCAATTAATGTAAGCCCTCAATAAAGAAACCAAACTAAGAAAAGAAACAAGACAAGTACAAATTGAAAAACACAAAACATAGCAATTGGAATTCCTAAAGAGATGCAGGGATTTGGCACAAAAAGTCATACCAGTAGCAAAAGGAACCAACACCAACAAAATGCTGGAAAGAGCATACCAACTGTTCAAAAGCATCGTATCTATATTTTAGGTACAATTATATCCAAAGAAGGATGAACATGCAAAAGAGACCTTTGTTCTATTAAGACAACAATATACAATGTTCTCAGAAGCTCATAGAGTACTAAAAGAACATTTTGAGAAGTCTATTACTACAGAGGAAGTCCTGAGAAACTGATATACTTATTATGGACAAGTATTTCAATAGGTCCAGGAGGCTCTTTAGCACATCAAATCATTGCAAAGCAAACAGGGAATCCCAGAAGCAATGGAAAAAATAGTACAAGACCAAATAGTATTGGAATCATCAAAATTAGAAAAATTAGAAAAACAAGCGCACCAATGGATAAATCAAGGCAATCCTAGTCTTGACACACTTGACAAGATTTTTCCACACATGAAGAGGATACTCGACACTGTAAATGAGAGAGAAAATATGTTAGGACCCGACATGAGCAATATCGTGGACCTGTCATTACAACAGAAGATGTCAAACTTGTCAAGTCTTACAACCTTGACCATAGATATCCAGAAAGCACTCAGCAATTGGGAATAATACCAGCATCAGTTAGAAACTACAGTTGAAGCCATTGTAGATATTTTCATACAAAAATGACCATCGATCCGGCAACACAGTCCATGACAAAACATTATAAACACTATTCAAGACTGGAATTTCGGCATCTCCTTGTTTCTTTAGGACGAAGAAAGATTTTTTTCCTAGGGGAGATGTTGGAGGAGATAGTCGATTTACTTCTTGAAACATGATCAATGGGTGTACTGACTCTTGACAATTTTGGGTCCCAAGAATATTGGTTACTTCCTAAAACCTGACCACTAGGTGGATTGCCTCCTGATGGGGTTGGGTCCCATTAAGATTGGATACTTCCTAGGACATGGCCATTCCATTGATTTTGTCCTCAGTTTTGAGTGGAATTCCAAGGTATGTTTCCTCCTTGCAGAGCTTATATCTAGAAATATTGATTACTTCCTAGAACCTGATCAAAGGGTTGATTGCCCCCTTGTAGAGGTAGGTCCAAAGAGGATTGGTTACTTCTTAGGTTTTGACCACATCATGGCAGTTGTCCTTGGGCTTGATTATCATTCCAAAGTGGATTATCTCCTTGCAGAGACCTCCCCCAAGAATACTAGGTACTTCCTAGAACATGACCAATGGGTGGATTCCCCCCTTGCTATCACATCAATTTCACATATTTGGACAGTTTGTGTTTTGCATTGAGAGCATTGTGCTTCTCTGACTTGGGAGATGTGCCCCTAGTCTAGGCTAGGAGATTTTTCCCTTCTATTAATAGGTTTTTAGCATTCAACCACTATCATTGAGTTGTATTACAATTTTTGAAGAAGATAGCAAGCAATTTCAAAGCTCAGAAGAAGACAATTCAAGCCACATATTGAATCCTCCTATTCTTCTTCTTCTTTCTCTATATTCTCTATCATTCTGTGAAGAATTCAAGAATGTGATGTAATTATGAAGACTTAGGGAATCCCATATGAATTTAATGTCTAATTTTTAACTATTTGTTAATTTCTGAAGTTTTGTTAATAAAGGAGTTGGTCTCTCTGCAATTGTTTCCAAGACCCTTCCTAGATTTGTATAGAAATTGACTAGTCTTCAATAAAATCTCAATAAATGAACTTCTGCATAATGAATTTGAATGATTTTTGTTCCTAGATATATTTAGGACCATAATGAACATCCTACAAGTATCATATAGTCAATTCAATAACCTTTTAGGTCATCTGGAAGATCTTGAATCTAGAGTGTCTAAGTTGTCCTAGAGTAATCCTAGCTAGAGTTTGACTCCTAAATTGTTCCAAACCATTCCTAAACCTCTGGATTCGACTCATGCCAATATGAGGGATCTATTTTGCATATGTTGGGGTTCCCAAGAAACTAGAAGTAGGCTTTAGCCTCGTTGATGCTCAAAACCTAAATGGTCCCAATGCTTTGTTCAAAGGAAACTTGAGAATTGTGCATATTTTGTGCTAGCTATGAATGAATTCTGATTTGATATGTCTCTGATGTATTTTTGAAGACCTTTAATTATATGATTGATGATCAATTATCTCAGTCTCAGTGATTTTAAAAAGAACCTAACATTATTTCTAAGAAGAGTAGTCAATCCCAGTGCCTTTCTAATACCTAGTCTTTAGTTTTTTTTATCGAATCCTTGTGTTAGACTTGATATCTCTTGAATTTCAATTTCGGTATATTACATAAGTAATAGGAAATTTGTACTTGTGGACTTGGCAATGTTGGCAATATTAAGGTTCAATTGTATCTTTATGTCAGATGCTTGGATGTGGTAGGGACAAGATGGGTTGTAAATATGGACTATCACTTATGTCATCTAGCATTAATATCAGTGTTTATGGACAACTATGGGCCTAGTCATCTTAATGACTATTTTGTACCTATTTTGGACTAGACTGTATATATATATGTGTATGTGTATGTGTATGTGTATGTGTATGTGTATGTGTATGTATATATATATGTATATGTATATGTATATGTATATGTATATGTATATGTATATATGTATATGTATATGTATATATGTATGTATGTATATATATGTATGTATGTATATATATGTATGTATGTATGTATATATATGTGTATACATACATACATACATATATATACATACATACATACATACATACATATGTATATATATATATACATATATATATACATATATATATATATATATATATATATATATATATATATATATATATATATATATATATATATATATATATATATATATATATATATATATATATATATATGTATATATATATATATATGTATATGTATATATATATGTATATATATATGTATATATATATGTATATATATATATGTATATATATATATATGTATATATATATATATATGTATATATATATATATGTATATATATATATATATATATCGTGGATTGATAGTGGAACGCTACGGCATGAGGTAGAAGACTTAATAACGAATCCTGTAGGATTCGTCATGGTGAATTGTAAAGAAACAAAGCCTACAGGAATTGATCCTGGGTCATTTATGGTTGTGAGGGTTTATAATAGTAAGGATTCGATTTGGCCACAATGTTTACAGGAATCAATCCTACGACCTCTATTTATTTATATTTAAGTTTTTAATGGATGTTGTACATAATATTATGGTTTATTTATTACGTTGGTATTTTCGGTATGGCATGTGATTCTTATAATCTAGTTTGTAATTATTTAAAGGGTTTGATTTGTTATGCATGCAATGGATTTAATATATTGATAATTCCTTTACTACATACGATTTCGTGGATGTAGTTAGTATAATAAAATGTGGTTTCATGTAATGTGAATTAGATATTTTTTAAGCTTGGTTCTTCATAGAAATATATATAGACCCTGAGAGGTCTTCGATGGTTTTTAATTTATCTTTAATACTTTGAATTTATGATTATATGCAACATAGAATAATGTGTATATAATATTGCTTAATTAAAATACATTTATATTTACTATACTTTAGCTAACTATGTTTTATATTTAGGGTTTGTTTATAACTTAACCTGAAATAGTCTTTTATTCCTAAGATTAGCTCTGTTGGAAATATGAAATCTGCCATTAGATTTCATATGTAAATAAGCATATGGGCACTATTAGGGTAATTTCTAAGTTATAGGAAAACAAAGTTTATGTTGTAAATAAATGCAGAACTAAGTAAAGAAGAAGTAAACCTAAATAATTCTTAAATAGGAATTAATTTGCAAGCATAGGGTTATAAATAAAATATAGACCCTTAGATATTTTGACAAGAAACATTTGTAAACATAGGGTTATAAATTAACATAAACACTTCCATATTCTAACCAGAAATTATAATAGATATTGAAATGGAAGTAAAGAACATCATAGCTGAAAGGTGAAGCTATTCCAATGGTTGAAACATGTACACTCATTTACCCAGTATTAATAATTCACAGGTAGATATGACCTCTGTATAGATTACCAAATCACTTGGAAACTACCAGGTTCCACCAAACCATGACCCAAAACCATTCCTAGTTTTAATTCAGATCCCCTTGAGCTGGTTCCAACATTCAAGCAGATTAGAGCTCCTAAGGTAAGGATTCCCTAACTGGTATATCAGTTCTGGATTAGTTCTCTTTTTTCTTCTTAGGAAAATGTTCTCCAAGAAGTATCTTAAGAATAATCAGGCAGAATAATGACTCCAAAAAGATGGAAGAGATCCCCAAACCTCTCTTTGGCTTGGGTTTTTATAGGCAGACCTTTTAGTCAAAGGGGCAGTTAAATCAAGAATCATTTGATTTCTTGATTTAAGGCTTTTATTTAATTTAGGTACTTTTTTCATATTTAACTTATGAACTTTTAACTAGTTCCTATTTGGACTTTTGTAGGTATTATAATATTTAATTTTCTCTTAGTAATAGTAATAATAGATGGAGATTTTCCTTCTTTCTTACATTATTAATATTATTTATATGCTTACTCGTTATACATACCATGTATAAAATATATAATAATATATTATTTGTTAACATTTTTCTTTAGGTATCATATATTATGATCCCTAAACTTATGACACTTTCTTCATTAAGGTCATCAGGTAGGTGGTTAGGTCTACTATGCTAGTAAACTCTAAACATCCTTGCATGTTGGATTACCTTGTATAACATGGTAGTTCTTCAGTACTCGATGAGGTACAGAAATTCGAAATTTCATTTAATCATTTATAAATAAGTCAGATGAGATCAATATTTTTCTCGATTCATTTTCACTCGACATAATTAATTATTTTCAGTAACTCCTAGCGCTTATCTAGAGCCCATACTCAATGATAAAAACAAGGAGTTACAAACTTAGTGCAATTCCATATATCCTCACTCAACACACAACATCGCATCAATCATGTGCTTCAAGGTCCACACCCAACATAAGCAAACACACACACACACATATCATATGCAATTTGGATTACGCCCAATATATCAAAAAAATCATCATGTTCATATGCAGTGGGTTATTTAACCCTGTATATCAAAATAAAACATCAAGGTATGATCATAATCGATGGGGATCATGCCCATAAGTATTAGGTCCAAAATGTAGGATATTACATCCCTCCCCGCTTAAGACAACATTGTCCCTGGTGTTCTAGCGACTTAGAATTAAATCATGAAAAAAGGCAAGGTAAGCCTTTATCATGGTAGCTTCATTCTTCCAAGTAGTTGAATCAGCTTCGAAGTGCTTCCACTGCACTTTCAACTAGACTATGGTGCGCTTCCTGAGCTGCACCTCCCTCTTGTCCAATATATGCAAAGTTTTAGGGGAAAATTCCCCTTCACGTTCCACTTGTAATAAGGACCAATCAATCACTTGTTTAGTATCATAAACATATTTCCTTAATAAAGATGCATGGAAAACTTTATGAACTCTTATGTGAGAGGGTAACACTAGTTCATATGCCACTGGCCCTCTCTTGGCTAGTATCTCAAAGGGTCCACAAAATCTAGATATTAACTTACCACACCTACCCAAGCTAAATGAGCTTCGTTTTTATTTTACTTTCAAGTAGACATGATTTCCTATTGGATAGTCTTAATCTTTTATTTTCTTATCCGCGTCTCTTTTTTGGTGGTCTTGTGCTTCTTTAAGGTTCCCCTGGACCATGGTAACCAATTGTTCCAAGTCCTTTAACAAGTCAGGCCCTAACATGAGCCGATCCATTGGGCTATCCCAAGTAACTGGTGTTCTACACTTCCTTCCATAGAGTACCTCAAAGGGACTCATCTTAACGGAAGTCTGGTAACTATGGTAACTATTGTTATATGCAAACTATGTAAGATGCAGGTAATCTTCCCACTTGGTGGGGTTGTTCATGACAGAAATCCTAAGCATGTCCTCAACCATTTGGTTTACCCATTTTGTCTGCGGGTGATAAGTAGTACTAAAGTTCAACTGCATCTCTAATCCAAAGAATAAGGATCTACAAAAATTTTCAATAAACTTAGTATCTTGATCCGAGATGATTTCCTTGGGTATGTCATGTAATCTAAATATCTCCTTCAAGAAGATATCGGCAATGTGTACTTCCCTGTCGGTCGACTTCACTGTAATGAAGTGTACTGCTTTTGACAATTTGTAAACTACTACAAAGATAGAATCATTTTGTTTCTTATTCTTAGGTAGACCAGTGATAAAATCTATACTAATGACCCCCCACTTCCATTTTGGAATGGGTAATGGCTGCAGAAATCCTGAAGGATGTTGATGCTTAGCCCTGACTAGCTAATATTCCTGACATTTAATGAAAAACAATGCAATGTCGGCCTTTAACTTAGGCCAAAAAAAGTGTCTCTTAACGGGGGATATCATCTTTTGATATCCCGGATGCCTCAAGTAGGGTGTCCGATGAAATTCTGTGAGGATGCTGGGCCAAATGTCCCCTCCTTCTGGAATGTACAATCTCTCCTTTGACCATAGCATTCTTGTTTTGTCTACCTTGTACTCTTTTTGTTGTTGAAACAACCTGTCCTCTTGGACCTTCTTAAGGATTTCTGCATAGAAAGGATCAACTCTATGGGTCGTTATAATCCTCTCGTGTAAATCCGAATCAGTTTGACTTAAAGTCACCTCATATATCATATGAGTTCATTAGATCAAATCATCATCAATCTTGTTCTCTTTTCCCTTAATATGCTTTAGCTCAAAATGGTACTCACTAAGGAAAGCCAACCATCTAGCTTTCCTGGCATTTAGATCTGGCTACTCAAATAAACACTTCAGACTCATATTATCTATCTTCAAAAGGAATTTCCTTTCCATGAGGTAGTGCCTCCACATATTCAAGGCATGGATGATGGATTCTAACTCAAGATCATGTGTGGGGTACTTCTACTCATTCTCTTTTAACTTTGGTGATTCAAAAAAGTGTTAGAAAAACAGGACCGTAGAGCAATAACAGATATACAGCTAAATCAATAAACAAGATTCAAAACAAATTAAAACAGTACAAAGAGACACAGATATAACGTGGTTCACCCAAACGATGGGCTACGTCCACAAAGAAATTTTCCAGTCCTTTTATTGCAGTCCAGAAAGATGAAGGGATACACCCTGCAGCAAAACCGCTGCACTTCCTCTTCACGCTCTCACAGTCTCTCTTCTATTACAATACAATGCCCACATCCAGTACAATTACAATGGATCCTCCTCAAGCCTTATAAAGGCTTAATCACATGCAATACCATGGGACAATACCATGGGATACAACAAACCATGTGCCCAAACCATGTGCTAGACCTAACCACCTTTGACTCAATCTCAAGTCAAGGTTAACACATGCAATACCATGGGACAATATCATGGGCTACAACAAACCATGTGCTAGACCTAACCACCTTTGACTCGATCTCAAGTCAACGTTAACCCTAACAATCCCCCCTTTAAACTTGACTTGGAGTAATCACCAATTCCCTCAAGTATTTACCGAGGAATCTTACATACACCCCCCTATCACCTAGGTCTATCTCCCGACTTTACCAGTGAGTTACCAGGGGTATGCATGCCTTACCAGGTCTTACAACCATATGCCCATTTACATTCAAACCGCTCCATTACATTTTTTTCATGTGCCTTCATTGTGACTAATCACAGCAAATCTACCGTTGTTGCACTTGTTGGACCTTGGACTTGGAAAATTTCTTCTTTTCACCTTCATGCTTTAAGGCCAACAGAAACCGAGCAGGAACTCAGTTTCTCTCTGGTTACTCCCTTTGTCAACATGTCTGCAGGATTCTGGCTAGTGTGAATCTTTTCCAGTTTTAACAGTTCTTCATCTAGAACATATCTTATGAAGTGGTACTTGAGTTCTATATGTTTAGTCCTTGAATGAAATACTGAGTTATTTGCAAGATGAATGGTACTCTGGCTGTCACTGTACAGCCTACTATTCTCCTATTTCTTACCCAATTCTTCCATGAACCTCTGCAACCAAATCATTTCCTTACTAGCCTCTGTAGTAGCAACATACTCTGCTTCCATTGTTGAAAGTGCAACAACCTGTTGCAGTTTTGAAATCCAACTTACTGTTGTTCCACCTACAGTGAACACATACCCTATGGTGCTCCTCCTACTGTCTTTATCACCAGCCATATCTGCATCAACATATCCCTATAGAACAGTGTCTGAACCTTCAAAACATAATGCATGAGAAGTGGTACCTCTCAAATACCTGAGAATCCACTGTACTGCTTTCCAATGCTCTTTACCTGGATTATTCATATACCTGCTCACAACTCCCACTGCATGTGCAATATCTGCTCTTGTTCACACCATGGCATACATCAAGCTCCCAACTGCTGATGAATAGGGAATCTTGCACATGTAATATATCTCTTCCTGTGTCTCTGGACACATATGCTTGCTTAGTTTGAAATGGCTTTCCAAAGGTGTGTTGATTGGTTTTGCATTCTGCATTCTAAACCTCTACAACACCTTTTCTATGTACTCACCTTGAGACAATGTCAATTTGCAATTTTTCATGTCTCTTGTTATTCTCATACCAAGGATTTTCTTTGCAGCACCCAAATCCTTCATTGCAAATGATTTAGCTAGTTTTCTTTTGAGCACATTTATATCCTGCATGTTAAACCCTGCAACAAGCATGTCACCCACATACAATAACAAGATAATATATCTTCCGTTATCTAGCCTTTTGAAATAAACACAGTGGTCAGAATGACATCTATCATAACCTTGTTCTGTCATAAACTTATCAAATTTTAAATACAACTGCCTTGGAGCTTGCTTCAGGCCATACAAGCTCTTCTTCAACCTGCAAACCAAATTCTCCTTCCCTTTGACCTCATACCCTTGTGGTTGCTGCATATAAAACTCTTCCTCCAAATCCCCATGGAGAAAGGTCATTTTTACATCTAATTGTTCAAGATGCAAATCTTCTACCGCCACTAGACTTAAAATAGTTCTAATTGAAGTCATTTTAACAACAGGAGAAAATATTTCATCAAAGTCTATACCTTTCTTTTGTGCAAACCCCTTTACAACAAGTCTAGCCTTGTACCACTTCTTTCCTCCATCTTCTTCCTTCAACCTGTAAACCCATTTATTCTGCAATACCCTTTTTCCTGCAGGCAACTTAACTAGATCCCAAGTCTGGTTTCTTACCAATGAGTCCATCTCCTCATCCATGCCTTGCTCCCACTTCTTTCTATTTTCTACTTGCATTGCTTCTTCAAAACATTCTAGCTCACCAGAATCAGTCATCAATAAATAATACAGTGAAGGAGAGAATTGTTCAAGGGGTCTACTTAACCTGGTAGACCTTCTTACAGTTGCAAGAGTTTCAGGTACCTGCTACTGCTCTTGATTTTTTGGTGCTTTCGGAACTTCATTTTCTTTGATTTCATCAAGCACTGTGTACTCTTTGTTTTCCTTTTCTTCTTTATTTCCCTGCAACTGATCTTTGTACATGACCTTTTCATTGAATACTACATCTCTACTCCTAATGATTTTGCTATTTTTAAGATCCCATAAGCGATAACCAAAATCATCAACCCTGTATCCAATAAAGGTACATTTCTTGGATTTAGCCTCTAGCTTTGTTCTATCATCTTTATCAATATGGACAAATGATTCACAACCAAAAGTTCTCAGAAATGAGTATTTTACCTGTTTACCTGCCCATGCCTCCTCTAGAATTCCACCATCCAAAGCGCTTGAAGGCCCTCTATTTATTAAATAAACAGCAGTGTTTACAGCATCAGCCCAAAACTATAAGGGCAACCTTGCATGCAATATCATACACCTTGCACGCTCCATGATCGTTCTGTTCATCCTTTTTGACACACCATTTTCTTGGGGTGTTCCAGGGACTGTCTTCTCTCTGTCAAACTCCTTGCTGTAGTACTCGCCTCCATTATCAGATCTGAGACATTTCAACCTTTTTCCTATCTCATTTTCAGCCAAAGCTTTCCACTTCTTAAAAGTATCAAACACATAATATTTCTATCTAATGCAATAAACCCAAGTTTTTCTAGTTGCATCATCAATAAAAGTAACATAATAACAAGAACGACCAAGATATTGTACCTGAGCTGGTCCCCATACATCTGTATGGACAAGCTCTAACTTTTCACTCTTCTTTTTTTTCCCAACCCTAAGAAATATAACTCTCTTATGTTTTCCATAAACACAGTTCTCACAAAATTCCAAACTTACCTGCTTCAGATCTGGAAGCAGTTTCCTTGAGTGGAGAATCTGCATCCCCTTCTCACTCATGTGTCCAAGCCTATGATGCCACAACGCTGCACCTATTTCTGTGGAAGCTACAGAAATAGAATAATCAGTATTATGAGGACATAAATATAACGTACCTATCCTATCTCTTTTTGCAATTACCATTGATCCTTTAGTAACCTTCCACCACGTTTCTCCAAACGTAGACAAACAACCTCCATCTCCCAACTGCCCTGTTGAGATCAGATTTATTTTCATAGTAGGAATGTGCCTTACATCCTTTATCAACCATTCATTTCCATTATTTAGTTTGATCTGTACCTTACCCTTTCCAACAATTTTACATCGTTCATCATCCCCTAATAACACATACCCAAAATCACCTTGAACATAATCATAAAAGAATTTTCTATGGGGTGTAGCATGACATGAAGCCCCTGAATCTACTACCCAGTAATCAATAGTATTATCTAATGCAAGAATCAAAGCATCTTGTAACACATCACCTGCTACATTAGCTTCCTGGGTAGTCTCTTGCTGCCTCTCACCTTTCTTCTTTGGTGCTCTGCAGTCTTTCTTTAGATGTCCTTTCTTACCACAGTTCCAGCATTCTATTTTTCTGAATCTGGACTTGGATCTTCCCTTTTTAGACTTGCCATGATTTCCTGGGCTCCTTCCTCTCTCGTTTTTTCTCCCTCTGCTTTCCATGGTCAACGCATTACCTGATGTCTCACTTGTGCTTTTCCTTGAAAATATCTTGGCTCGTCCTACTTGATCAAACAAGTCATCGATCCTAGGGAGTAGGTATTGGTTCTTGATAGTCATCTTGTTAAGATGATGGTATTCGATGCACATCTACATCATACCATACTTCTTCTTTACGAAAAGTATCGATGCTCCCCAAGGGGACACACTTGGTTGGATATATCATTTCTCTATCAACTCCTTCAACTGCAGTTTGAGTTCCACCAACTCTGCTCCAGTCATGTGATAAGGGGCTTTTGAAGCCGGAACTAATCCTGGTGTCAGTTCTATGGAAAATTATAGGTCTCATTTCGAAGGTAATCCTAGGATCTCGTCAAGGAATACATCCTTGAATTCTACAAGAACTAGAAATTCCTCTATGTGTTAATCTCTCTCAGCCTCTATGTCTTGGATATTTACTGCAAACAGCTTGCAACCTTTCCTAATGTGTGTATTTGCTTGTAAAGCAAATATCTGCCTTATAGAAACCTTCTTCAGCATGCCTTGAATATTCACTTGATTCCCTTGGCTATCTGTACACGAGATTGACTTGTGTAAGCCATTGAGCATGACATGGTGTTGTTCCAACCAGTCCATGCCTATAAGTATATCATATGATCCTAAGGGTAGGATGTTTAGGTTTACTTTCATAGGAAAACCATTCAAGTTTACCTCACAATCTTTAACTATTTCGAAAACTTTCCATTTCGTACCTGTGGCTAATTGTACCAGCCAAGGTTTATCATGTTTTACTTTTCCTAGCTTACATGCATCAACAATTTTAGGGGATACATAGCTCCGGCAAGCACCGGGGTCAATCAATATTGAAATAGAAGTGTTCAATATCTTACCTTCTATCTCAACTATGGTATCCTGATGGTGTGCTTGTCAGCCATCCAAGGCTACATAAATTTGTGGTGTTCCAACTATGTCCCCTACTGTTGGTTCTTGTTGTAAGTTGTGTAAAACCCCATTGGTCTTGTTCTTACAATATCGGGCATAATGATGCCCTTGCCATTTCCAGCATTTAATTTGCAGTGGGGTAGAATTAGCTCCCCCATTTGTGGATGGCTTGTTAGCATTTGGAGATGGTACATATGGCTTTGTACCTATTTTGTTGAAGTTCTTGTTGGCTAGAAAATTGTTGTTCTGTTTTTTGTATGGTGGTGGGCTAAAACTTGGTTTGCAGTTGTTAGAGAAGTTCTTAGACCTGTCTATTTTTCTGTTGAGGTTCTCTTGCCTCAGCTTCCCATGCTCATAGAAAATCCTATCTTTGTGCAATGTGGTGTCCAAGGTTTTAGGCATGTCAAAATCAATCCTTTCCCGAAAGTTGGGAGGAAGACATCCTAAAAATTGTTGGATTTTTACCTTCTCATCCTTAATGTATTACACATAATGTAACAAATCTAAAAATATGTTAATAAAAGCATCCCTAGTCATGGATACCATACGTAACTTGTGAAAGTCTTTCACCTTTCTGTTGAAGAATCTTCCCAACATATATTTTTCTTGAAAAATCTTACGGAAATTACTCCAGCGTATTTCTCTTACCTCATCTTTCTTGGTATGCTTCAAGTATTTCCACCATCTCGTTGCTTTTCCATTTAATTTATACATGGCCAACCGAGCCTTCATTTGGGTATAGTAGTTATGAACTCAGAAATATTTACGCATACCCAACAACCACTCTTTAGCTTTTTCCCTTATGTTCATCTCTCCTTCATAGGTTGGGGATTTTATTTTTCTAAACTCCCCCTCAAGATTTTCATCATTTCTATGTTTCTTTTTGCATGGGGAAAGAGAGTCATCACTGGAAGGACTGTGATAATCTCCTTATGGAGGTTAAGGGGTATGTTTCTCTTTTCCTTCCTCTCTTAGGATGTTGGCCCTTTTATGATAAGGTTCCTTCGTGAACCTGTTTGTGGAATGAGTGGGTTTTCCCTATGGGATTCCTCCCGTCATGTTTCACAACAATGCTTCATTAATTGCTTGTTGTTCCTTTCCTTCATTCAGATTATCATCTATGAAACTTTGCAAGTCTGCTTGAAGACTTTGTATGGTTTTCATAATATCATAATTTAGTTCCACCACTAGTTTTTCTTCCTGGGTGGGCGTATTCAACTTCCCTTTCTGGTTGTTATCTTCTTTAGTGTTCATGACCTGAACTGTTCTTTTAAATTTCTACAATTGCAAATTTTAATAACAGGAAAAATTTATGTTAGTTAACAAAATTTAAAACATACTTTATTTTCCTTGCAATGAATGTTTAGTACGCCCATTTGGTCTCTTAGTGTTGAAACCGGGCTCTGATACCACTTCTAATGTCCCCAAAATTTGAAAAAAAAAATTATAGGCTAATCATTTACTGCCTAAGCTGGACATTATTTAACTCTGCGAAATGTGTCGTACTTTGTTTACAGTGTTGTAATCTCCTAAGCTATTCTTACGTCCTCCTATCATATTTCTAGATGTGAATATTAATGTATTACTTACATTTTCGTGATGTTGATACTATTTTGACCTACGGTTACGCATTTATGTGTATGTTAGCTATTTGATTACGTACTTCATTGATTATAACATTTGATTACTATCGTATACACAATTCTGACTTAACTTTGTTATTGGAAAAAGGGGTGGAGTGGCGGGAGTAGTTTCCGTTGTAACCACCTAAGAGGCAACAGTTTTCTACTTGTCACATTGGGCTTACTTAGTTCTTATGAACTAATGCATTTCTTTCCACTTTACGTGCAGGTGCACTTGGCGATGGAAAACAGCTCATAAAATTTGAACAGGACATGTTGTCCATTTCGTCACTAGCACTCAGTTTTACAGATCTATTGATCCAGATGGATATCGGTGGCCACCCACCTCTTCCACTGGCTCAAAACAATTGTCCATTGTGGCAGTTTCCTAGTTATTTTTCGGCAGTTTTTCGAGTCCTAAACTTTCGGGGCCATTTTGAGGCCTTAAACGACATTTTTTGGAGATTCGGGGCCAAATGGTTGCCATCGGCATTCATTTGGCCGACCAAAAGTTGTAAATATTAGACAGACCTTTCCAACGAGATTTCGAACGCCCAAATCGGAGATCGTATGCAAAAGTTATGACCCCGGGAAGTTGACTGTTCAACTTACCACCGTGGGGCCACAAACTTTATGACGGTTCATCTTCTAGGGTTACGTTTTGGGAATTTTGGGGTTCTCATCTCATTATTATTATAAATAGGCCCCCTTGGCCTCATTTTGTATGAAGCTTAGCACGAATGAGCGTAGCGGCCACATCTCTTCTCAGAGATAGCTACCACCATTCTAGCAATTGTATTACAGTCTGTTCTATTTCTTCCATTTAATAGAATATGTGTTTACTGTATCTCTGTAATTCGATGCACAAATGGGGTTTTACAATTCCCGTTGTTTTGGACTAAGGTTTTATATGGTGACATGAACTATATGATTATGGGTTTTGAAAGCATTATTGGAGACCAGGGTGGAGACATATATGCGCATGGGGAAATGTGGCATCCAAGCTTAGGGCTTGACTCATTGCGTTGGTTTGGTCATTCGTAGCATATATGTGTGAGCTCTACCTTTGTGCTATGTGATGGTGTGGAACTTCGAAGGTTTGGCCGTGAACGACAAGTATATAACCATTACTTTTTTTGGCATCGTTGTTGTCTATTTGGTTTGGTTTCTAAGAATACTCTTGTTACACTCAAAATGTATCATCATCATGTGATAGGATCCCTAATAAAGGAAATTTTCCCTCAAATCCCAAACTTGAAGAGAATCCTGCTCTAGGTGTTGATTCCAACATATAAATTTGCAGAACCGCTCTTACCCTCAATTAGATTAGCAGTACCCTATTCAGCACTACACTAGTTGTGTGAGAACTAGGTGGTTCCACTACCTTTAACCTATGTTTTTGGCATGGTTCCTACCCATCACTGCTCTGTCATAAATGGGTATAAGTGGTGCCCTAGGTAAAAGGTGAAAAAAGGAGTTTTCTCGAGGCTTCTAGATCAAGAGCCTCATGTCTAACCTTATCCATACTCACTTGGGTTGGTTAGGGTCGAGATCCCTCTTTATAGGATCTTGTGGCCACCTCACCCACCAATATCCCAACCATTCTATCCATTTGAGCCCTATAAATACAAGTTCATACTCCATGGTTGAGGGGGAGAGAAGAATAGTAGAGTTATGTTGTTGAATTGATACCCTATCCTAATCCATCAGAGAGCAATTGTGGAGCAAGTTGGACGTATCAGGGACAAGGTGCTAGTATTGTGAAGGAGTGTCTCGACACTAACACAAATGGTTGTAAGCTATTTCATTTATTTTCTAATGCAATGTTGATTTCCTTCCCACATGTTTGTAGTGTAAATCTCACATATATGTTATTGGATTCCTTAGTCACTAATATGGATGTGTAGATCATTTTCTGGTAGCTTTGATGTCTTTGTATATTTGATATGTCTTACATGTATATACGTATTTCATCAGAGTTACATTCTAGGCATCTATAACATGCAGGGAAGGTCTTCAACCGAGTTATTCACTCATTTGTTTTGGATCTGAACCATTCAGACTAGAGGAACAACTTCTGTCCACAGAAGGTGATATATTCCTTATAACAAATTTGGTGACTTTGCTAGGGATAGATCCGTCTTGTTCTTCCTCATTTTCTGAAATACACTTGCCCGAATCGAAGATCCAACCTCCTATCTTTGCAGTAAGATGTACATTTGATATACTGAAAGTTGTGGTTTGAAATATTGAGATCTCTTCAGATCTGAACCACCTTAACTTTATGTGCTCTGTATTGTGGTTGATTCATCAGTTTTTATGAGAATTTTTGGCATTTATAACTTGATTGTTTTCTCTCCTACTGTTCTAGGTGATTATAGAGAACCACACATGTGCCTTTAGCAAGAAGCGGTGCCACCACCTGAGTCGATTTAGCAATAGGCGGTGCCACCGCCTGAATCAAGTGAGCAAGGAGCGGTTCTGCCTCAAAATTGTCTGTCAGCAACTTCATCTGCACGGCGCCAGGTAGGCCTATCCCAGGCTTTGATTTTTTCAAGTTTTTGTAAAAAATTTGTGATTTTTTTATTTAGTGTGTTTAATTGATCTTATCCAAACTTGTTTGAACTTGATTGTTTGATTGAAATATGAAATTATTATGTGGAAATTGCTTGTTTGTTCAAATCAAAAAGCGAGGTTAGATTCATCATTCATTACTACTTACAAGTTTTTTTTTTCTTGAAAGGAGTTAGTTGGAAACTATAGGTCATATTATATCTCTGCTTGTTATAGAATAGCACAAAAAAGAAAGACTCCCTTAGATCAGTTTGCTTGTTTCAATTTCTTGTTAAGTGTGAGAAAGACTTATTTTTTCTTTAAAAGGACAATTTGTTGAGATTATGTCATTATTTCATTGAGCCTAAGTCATTGGATCTCTGATTAGCCTTAGAATCTTTCAGGACTCCTCTGTTCTTTTGTCTCTTTTGCATCACTATCTCATCAAAAAGGAAAAAGTATCAATAGTTTAAGTTAGAGCTTTCCAAGCTTCAGAGAAACTCGAAAACATAGCTTGCATATGCATATTTAAGTGTTGTTTGTATTTCTTCTTCATTTGAAAAGAGATATTACCCTACTTGTGTGTTTTCAAAAGAGTTGATTTGAAGAAAGTTTTGTTTGATTGTATGCTCGGAAAAAGGATTTTTTAGTTTAGTAGTTTGGGGAATTTTTTGGTTTTAAAGCAAAATTGAAAAGAAAAACAACCTCTCTCCTTCCCGTAATTAGGCATACTGAATGGTAAAGTGAATGAACTTGCATTTCATATCTGAATGGTTTTAATTTTCTGTCAAAACCTCATGCATTCACCTAATTGTACACTTTAAAATTAACAGTAGTTATAGGCTTAAAATTTCTATAGAAATTTGAGTGCTAGGTTAGAGACATGTTTGGGTGTCGTTAAGTGTAGGAGTTGCCGTTACTCATCCACACTACATCCTGATACTCGCGCACTTCTTCCACATACCGTCAGTATATCAAAAAAAAATTCACGTACCTTTGAGGTATATAGAAAGGTACTTCACCAACTCTATTGTATATTGGAAGGCCCCTTGTGAACGGTTGTGCATTAGACAACACTACTACTGATATGAGCTCCCATGTACCTTGCGTATATTCGGAGACCCCACTAGGATATCCTATCTATATGAGAAAATATGTTTGGTCTTCTTGTGTGGAGAAATACACTGAAAACAACATTCAGGGAGATTACTACACACGTATCCTTGTCGTATATCATGAGTTGCACCTACTTGACAATCCTGGTAACAGACCGACCATTTGAGCTCATCCTATCATTTGTTTTGCTTGTTGGCCTGTAGCTTGAGTAGAAGAAAGTTTTGGTTTGTTTTTTCTTAGCTTTGAATCCCTAGGTTAGATTAGGAACTATGCAATCTGGCAGTGAGAAGGTCCAGAAGAACATAGGGCTTACCACCCAACTTTCCTCCCATTACAGGAGAAGGTCCAATGGAAGCTATTGTCCAAGGAGCTCCAACTAATTCCCGAGTGGAGGAGAATATAGTTGTAGAAAGTGGAGACCAATTCACTTCTTATACAAATCCCTTGGCTCAACAACCTCCTATAGCTGATATTTCCTTTCATCAACATATGGAAGGTCATATCGACAGCCCTATTCCATATGAATATGGACTAGATTCTCCATTTTGGAGAACTTCCATGGGGCAAGCCATTGCCTCATTTGGGTTAAATAGGCCCTCTCCTGAACAATCCTCACCAGGTGAAGAAGAATATAGACAAATCCAAGCTTCCATTCACTGTGCACATGATTTTTAAGAAAGAATGCAGAGATTAGATTCGATATTGGAAACCCCCATACCTCATAAAGAACCTATGTTGGCTCTTATCCCCCGTAATATGGACCCTTGTCCCTTATATGAAGCTAAAACCTATTCTGAAGGTCATCCAATACATGGTGAGACTTCTTACAATCCAATTCTGACCTCTATTTCTACCCCTGCGGCAATAAGGTCTAGGTTTGTCTTGAGGCATCTAGTGCTTGCTATGGCTAGTAGGAAACCTTCAGTTCCACTAGTGTTAGTACCTTCTGGAACCACAGGGAAACCATTGGTGTGACCTAAGTTACCCACTAATGGGACTGTTTCAAATAATAGAAAAACCTCTGCTGTCGGACAATCCATAGTATATGTTCCCCCCACGAATATAGCTAACCCTCCATTGAGTTCAGGCCAACCCTTAGGGGCACAACCTGTTGTTAGTCAAGATTCTTGGGGGTATGGTTACCCAGTAAATCCAGTACCTATAGGAAATATGAATTAGCAACCTACCCATACAGGCATGTCATACCCTAGAATTCCATATCCTGGAAATACTTTTACTCCATGGGGGCAACCCAACTGGTCCTACATGCTAGCGATGGGGGGATACCTATTCATACAATTGGAGATGCCAGAGGGCCACCTTATGGTGGTCCTCCTCCTGGAGGTCCCAGGGGTCCTAGTGGTCCTCCTCCTAGTGGTTCCAGGGGCCCTGGTGGTCCTCCTCCTCGTGCTTCCGAGGGTCCTGGTGGTCATAGAAATACTAGCGGTCCTCCCCGTGGTGGTCCAAGTGGTCTTGGTAGTCCCGGTGGTCTTGGAGGTCCTGGTGGTCCTCGAGGTCGTAGTGTTCCTCCTCCTAATCCTCCTAATGGCCTTGGTGGCCCTAGAATCCCTAACCCTAGAGGTCCATCTTCTAGAGGTTCATCATCTCATCAACCTTTTCAGCGGCCTGTGTATCAATCCACTTACAATCCTACTGGTGGTTACATGCCTTATCAATATTACTAGTATGTTGAACTGAATCGTCAGTTACCTTTCCTAGAAACTTTGGTTTTGCCTGATTTTTCCAAATTGATCAATGAAGCCATCCACCACAATGCTTCATGGTCTCCTATTCTAGTCAAGTTACCATTGGATATTCCGAAATTCGATGGTAAGTAGGGAGATGATCCTAAAAATCACGTTATGGCTTTCCATGTATGGTGTTCGTCCAATTCCTTGATGGATGATTCTATTCGATTAAGAATATTCCAGCACACTTTGACTAGCACAACCTCTAATTGGTATATCGAACTTCCACGACACTCGATTGTGGATTTTAGTGCCTTGGCAACTATTTTCCTCACACACTTTCAACTACCTATCCAATATGAAATGAGTACAGACCTTTTAACCTCTCTGCATCAAAACACCTCCACACACATTTCAAATCATATTCATGAATGGAGAAGGCAAACAAGGCGCATTAAAGCTCCTATCCCAGACCAACTTTTGGCTAATTGGTTCATGAAATCTTTGTTTCCACCCATTTCCTGAGATGTGGCTATGGGGGGTCTTGTTACTGAAGAGAAAGCCATTAGTCGTGCACAATATCTACACTTGGTCTATTCCCAGTATGGGAATTTGTATGACCTGATTCCTCAAGCTCCTTGACCTAGTACTGACCTAGCTAATCCACCTGCAGAAACTCCTATTGATGGAGTTATTGGTTCAATCCAGCCCCTGTCAACAGTTAAATCTACCAAAAAATCCAAACCTTCCACCCCTACTCCTTCCAACCCTACGGTTTCCACCAAGTTGAATGCTATTCAATGTATGTAATCATCTGGTAATAAGAATAAAGGAAAGGGTAAAAACAAGAAACCCAAAAACCGACAGGAAAACCCCAAACCTACAACCTTGGAGAATGACAATAAAGGAAAAAGGAAAGCTAAGTATCCCTACCTATTGTGTGGTGGAGATCATTTCAAGAAATATTGTCATCAAAGTGATAAAATTAATAAATTTTTAAAGAGTAACCCCACACCAGCAGTTCTCACTAATCCTTTTCCTTCTCAGCAACAACTGGTAGACCACATGTCTAACTAGGGAAATTCTAGTTTCACAGAGGAAATTTGAATGATGTCATCAGATACTATTAATATAACAACTGGAAGTCAGTCATATGAAAAACTGGAGGAGAAGAAAATTGAGAAAACTTCTCCTCATAAAACTCCTTCTACTTGTTCTCCTGCATCCTCGTCTATTGGCCACTTAACGATCGAGAAGCCTAACCTTGACATGATTTTGCATCCACCCAAGAGTACTCTTAGGAAGGTTTTTTTTAACCCTAATGCTCGAGCTGCACCGTTTTATAATGTCGTAGAAGAACTAGCTCATGCACCATGTGCAATGTCTACCTTCAAAGTGCTCCAAATCTATCCGACACAATGCAAAAATTTATTAACCACTTTGGGAGCCATGGACCTGAGTGACATGAATCTGATTCATTTCAATATAGAGAACCTTAAACCTATATTACCCCACCAAGTAGCTTTTAAAGTCATAACTAGAGTAGTTGGGGAAAAGGTCTTTAGGACTGTTCTAGATGAAGGTACTTCAACCTCTATTTTTTCTTTGTCTTGTTGGAAAGCCATTGGCTCTCTCAAGCTTGCAAAATTTCTGGCAACACTAAAAGCCTTTGATGGAAGAGGTTTCCAACCCTATGGTCTCATGCCAACCCTGTTGGAGACATTTACCATCATACACACTCTTTCAGTCAAATTGGCCTAGTTAAACCACTATTGTAAGTATAATTGACATTAATTGACATCAGTGGAGAATTAATTTCCATCATCCAGCCACACCCATGCCTACCTACAGTCAAGGAGGCTAACTTAGCCTTCTCCTACAGTCAAGGAGGCTAATTGGAGCACTTCGGGGGTGATCTGAGTGACATTAATGCACCTAATTGCTAACAGGTGGTTACAATCACTTCAACCAGTCAGTTAAGGTGCCTCCAGTCATTAAATATATTATTTAATGATTATTTAATGATTATTTGTTATTTTTTAATGATCTGGAGTCAACAAGGCGCCTCCACCAACGTCTGATGTTCAGTTCAGCTTCAGTTAACCTCATCGGGGTTCATTGGAGTCATGGAGCACTAGCACTTGATGGTTGGCTTGCTATGACATGTGTTTGATCTCCTTCAGTTGAGATTCAGTCATTTATTGCACTCTGGCTTTAGTTAGGGTTTGGTGAGTCAATTAGGGTTTTGGTCAAGTGGTTAAATGAGAGTGATTGAATGGTTGAGAGTCAGTTAAGCTAGACTCAATCACTGAATTCGAATTGTCTCCTTAGGTATTCAAATTCTTCATGGAGTTAAGCCATTTCTCAGCATTGGTATTGTAACCTTTTATTGTTTATTAAAAATATATAGAGAGGAAACCAATTCCGGTTCCGATTAACACCAATTCATGAGTATTTGTTAATTATTCTTTGATGATTTTGATTCCTAGTTCCTAGATCATGTGCAAGAATTAATAAACCCTTTTAGTTGAGCTAGGGGGAAAAACTGTTTCCATTCAAGTGGAAGAAGTGGATTCTTCGTTAGACTACAATATTCTCCTAGGAAGAAACTGGTTTTATGCTATGACCATTGTCGCTTCGATGGTATTTAGAACCCTCTAGTTTCTTCATTTGGGAAAAATTGTAACAATTTATCAACTCGGTTTCTGTACTCCGGATGTCACCACTCCTATGACAAATAATATCTGTTTTCTAGGTTAGTCCCCTCCTCCTTACCAGTCGATTGGGGTAGAGATGTTGAAAGACTCCGCCCTCATGGGCATGTTCCCGTCAACCCCTTCTAGCACAAAAATGGTAACAGTCAATATGATCTATTCATTTAATTACGATCCTAAGGGTAAACAAGTTGTTGAGACATCCTCCCTCATCCCACATGAAGCATTTTATGATGCCATCCAATATGTTTCCGATGTTCCTACGGATGATCTTCATCTAGTGGCCTCGGATGTTTCTGATGTTCCTACTCTAGATTATCTCTTGTAGACTTTAGCATCAAATGAGTCTATTATAGAGATTATGAATACAAGTACATTGATATGGGAGGATCACCATCATATATCTTCATTCCTCCCCAATACCAGTTTGGCAAATAATGATTTTGTATTTCTCTTGGGTATTGATATTATCAACGATCCACAAACACCTGTCTTGTTGCAAGATTCCGAGTTAGAAGGAAATTTATGCAACATTACCAAAATGGTTCCAATCAACATATCAGTCAATTATGGAACTATTGAACATGTTCATATAGTGCAGAACTGTTCGATAGATGAAACTGAAGAGTATACAGCACTTTTTAAAGAATTTCGGGATATTTTTTCCTGGTCCTATGAAGAAATGTGTTGATGTATATGTAACTTCGGAATGTATTCTTCTATGTATCTTATGTATTGTAACCTGATGTTTATTCCAGGATGTTTCTATTATGTATTTGAGTAATTTGGTCATGCCCCGATGTTCCGATCGAGAGGATTAATAATGTAATCAAGTCATATCAAGTCATTAGGTAAGTCCCCACAGTTTCGAGGCACTTGAGTTATTATACACTAATTAAGGTGTAGGCTCGAGTAGTAATTATTAGGTTGAGCCTACGTGTGAAAAGGAAATTCAAGTGAATGGATGAATATAAATAGAGAGTGAGAGTCTCTCTATTTATCACTTGTGAAATACATCACTTGCTCTCCCAAGTGTGGTGCACTACTAGAGAAGGAAATTTTGGGACTAGACAGAAGACAGAAGACTACTACTGTTTTGGGAGATCTCTTATTGTTTTGGTGTTGATTCTATCTTAGAGGAAGTTGTGGGGTTTTCTCCTTTATGGTTTTCCTGAGGAAAACTCTTTTTGTCTCTTGTCTCTTGTGATGTGCTTGTGTTTTATTGCTGTGCTTGTTATTCTCTCAGTGAAAAGATCCTAAGATCATAATGCTAGCTTAAATGTGATGAAAAACTAACATGGTATCAGAGCTAACCTGAGAAGAAGACATTGTGCAGCTACAAGAACTAGGGCTTCCTAGTTTGTGTATCTTCCTCCACATATTTTCAGCAAAGGTAAGGTGGAACAACTCTCCTCCTTAGGGCGCATCTTTCTGTCGAAGCGGAATTTGATTCCGAGCATTTTCAGTCTTCGATGTGGAAATTAGGGCTTTCTACAGAAGATGAATTTTTGAGTGAGACCAGCATAGGGTTATTCTCTCCATCAAAACCTAAGTTTAGAGACCTGGATCAAGAAATTTGGTTGGGTAAAACTCCAGGAAAGTCAAACCCTAGTTTGACCATGAGCTAGGAGAAACCCTAAATACTAAAACTGCTACGTTTTGGTACAGTCGCTATATTCTGAGATTGGCGAAGTCTCAGAAGCTGAAAATTGCAGGGGCCAAATATAAAATCCTAATGAAGCCTGTGTCCAAAAATCAGACTCGGATTCGCTGTACTCCAGGAGATATGATCTCTCCAAGTTAGGATTCCAGCCTCTTCCAGAATTCATCCCTAAACAGGACATCTGGGGAGATCTACAATATCTTGCGCTACATAGGTCCAAATGGAATTCCTGAAGATGTTCCAGAAAATGCACGGACTGTACTTTTGGTCGTCTAAATATCAGACTCAGAATATGAACCAGTGACATGTGGAATGCCGTACAACTTCACTGTTATGAACAGTCCTGTAACAGGTCACCTTGGGAAAAGGATCATAAATCCCAAATGGTGAAACCAATTCTAATGAAACCTATAGTTTTGGATCAGGGACATGTGGGGTTACCTCAGTGCAAAATTTCAGACATAGAGGATTATTAATTTCGGAGATATCAGAGAAACAGTAACAGGCATTTCTGCAGAAGAAATCAGTAAATTAGGGCTTCCTGTTTCGGGAGCTTCCCTCCACTGTTTTCAGAAAAGGAGTACATTGGACAGCTCCATTTGAAGAGATCTATCTGTTTGTCCAATCAGATCTAAAATTTTCCAATTTTTGAAAATTAGGGTTTCTGCGACAAACCCTAGATCAGCGAACTCCGGGACAAGGACGGACACCTCAAATTGGTACGATCTAATCTTTTGTATTTCCATTTGAGGTTCTCATTTCAATATGATCTATCACAATAGCTTGATGATAAGCTTGGTGAATTTGACAACTTCCAAGCATAGAAGTATTTGATCTCTCTGAAGAAACTGGATTGGACACCTACATGAGTATAGAGGTTCCAGTTTCAGAGGGAGACGAGGCCAAAGAAGACATCATGCTCATGCTGCAGAGGATGATGAACTATCCAGAAAGAGATCCAGATATGAAAGTGAAGATTCTTCAAGCAAGGATGAATATGTTCTGATATCAGCTCTCATAGGTAACATTACTCATGGAAGTGATGATTGGCTTATAGACAGTGGGGCTTCCAAACATATAACGGAATTCAAGGAATCCTTTGTAAGACTGTCAGAACATGAATCACCTCACAAGGTGAAACTAGGAGATGACTACCAATATCCAATAACAAGTAGTGGGGAATCTTCATACAAGCTAGACTCTGGTAAGTCTCTAACAATGAAAGAAGTATTGTTTGTGCTAGGATTGAAGAAGAACCTTCTCTTCATTTCAGCATTGATGCAAAAGGAATGCGGGCGGCATTCATAGATGGTCAAGTCATCATATGGCCAAAAGAAAAGACTATCGATGATGTGGTAGTGATTGAGAACAAGAAGGATGCTTGTACAAATTGAAGGGATATCCAGAACAAGCCTTGATCAATGACACAGTAGAGCCAAATGAGCTTTGACATTACAGAGCACTACCTTTTGCAAGCAAGGCTGTTGAAGGTCTTCCAGAATTTCAAGCTATTTGAAGGGAAGAACAAAATCAGAATATGACTTAAAGAAACCAGTTGAAGAATGTGAAGATCTAGAATGCAGAGACCATGCAGTCATAAGAGTCTCTCAAATCAAAGAACAAATTGAAGCGG
>LPNX011215328.1:251412-274873 GCA_001517045.1 Pseudotsuga menziesii | reverse complement strand
CTCCATTGCTACTTATCTAGAATGAAAACTCTTTGCTGACATATTGGATTAGTGCACAATCTCAATGTTGTCCTGGTAGAGATGGAAGGCATCTAGAAACTTTCAATGAGATATGGATGAATGTTGTATTTGCTAAAGTAGTTGCATGATCATATATTTATGTATAAGTGTTTTCCAGTATAAATATTCCTTATGAAATGTTTCTAACCATACAATTTCATTTGAATTGTAGGAAAGATCGCATACATAATCGCCTACAAGCAAAGAAGAATGAAGACTTGTTCCGAAGAACAAGTGACGATAGTTCAAAGACAAAGAATAATATGATGAGTGCAGTGACATCATTGATGTAGAACCTTCCAGCCACCAAGAAGAAAGGGAAGATCAGTTCAAGAAGAATGATGTCTAGGCATAGTATCGAGACCTGAAGAGAAGTTCATAGTTCCATCATGCAGTAGATGGAAACATCATGGGATACAAAGCAAGATTCGTAGCATGAGGCTTCTCATGAAGAGAAGGCATAGTCTACAAAGAAACATTTACAGCTAATAGAAGTGAAGTCACATGACATGCATAATCATGTGTGCAAATGAAATAAGGCTTTGTACGAGTTCAGAAGACAACCATGTGATAACGCATACATGATGAGCTTGATGAATATCTTAACCTTTGCCACAAGGTTGATAGAGGATGACAAGCTCACAGATGGGTGCAAGATGAACTTTTGAAGAAGTTCAAGATAGAGGATCTTAGTATCCAATGATCCTATATGGATACTACTTGTCACTCCAGTACAGAATGTTTCAGTGCATAGAGTACGGAAGACAGAGGGAGTATAATGCTCCGCTTCAGAGGGAGTGATTGCAGAAGATCCTGAGGTTCGACATGGTATGACAGGATGGGAAGATTACTGATGATTCTAGGATTTACTGAGAGTAAAGTGGATTCCAATCTTTGATCCAAGGTTGAAGGTGGAAGACCAGTGATGCTCCTGTTATGTGTCGATGCACTACTGTTCTAGGTATGGAGGTGTGGCAGAGTACAGATGGGATCTTCCTTGGACAAGGGAAGTATGCAGTAGAGATCCTGAAGAGATTCAGGATGATGGACTGCATGACCACACCTATGGCATCGAACCTGAAGCTATTGAGTGATGCTTCATCAGAGTCGGTTGATGCTACGATGTATCGTCAGATGATTGGGTCATTGATGTACCTGACAAAAATGAGACCAGACGTTTGCTTTGCTGTGAACACCTTGAGCCTGTACTTGACAAATCCAAGAAGTGTTCACTTGATTGCTGCAAAGCATATTCTGAGGTACCTAAAGGGTACAATTGATGATGGGCTCAAGTACGATGCGAATCAAAAGATTAACCTGGAGGGTTATGTTGATTCAGATTGGGCAGGCAGTGCCATCGACAGGAAGAGTACTTCGGGATGTTGCTTCATTATGGGATCAGGTGTGATCTCTTGGTTTAGTAGGAAGCAATCCTGTGTGGCACTGAGTACAGCTGAAGCAGAGTATGTCGCAGCTTGTTCAGCTAGTTGTGAGGCAGTATGGCTGCAGAAGCTACTGTCTGATATATTTGATCTCCAGTTAGATGCCACTTGTGACAACCAGAGTTGCATGAAGTTGTCAGAGAATCCAGTGTTTCATGACAGGTTGAAGCATATCAAGATCAAGTATCACTATATCAGGGATATGGTGTAGAGAGGAGCAGTGAAGCTCCTGTATGTTGCGATGGAGGAACATATAGCTGATGTATTGACGAATCCATTGGCTAGGCTGAAGTTTGAGTACTTCAGAGAGAGACTTGGTGTTCTCCAGATCGAGGCTTCCTCCCAGAGAAAGTGATGAGACCCATAGCCATTCTGACATGGTGAGAGGATTGGTTCCTTCCATGGTCAGATGTAAGGGCTGAGCCATTCTGTCATGGTGAGAGGATTGGTTCCTTCCATGTCAGATATGAGTGCTGAGATCCATAGCCATTCTGACGAGTAGGTCAGATATAAGGGCTGAGCCATTCTATCATGGTGGTAGGGTTGCTCCCTTCCATGTCAGATATGAGTGCTGGCCATTCTGTCGAGCATGATAGATGTAAGAGAAATTGCCATTCTAGGAATGGAGGCACCTGGTCAGTTACCAAGAACACTCAGTATAAGAACTAAGTAGCCATTCTGATGTGATAGAGGGATGTGTTCCCACTTGGTCAGATGTAAGGGCTGAACCATTCTGCTCATGGCTAAAGGATTAAGTTCCTTCCATGTCAGATGTGAGTGTTGGCCATTCCGACGAGCAGGTCGGATGTAAGGGCAACTACCATTCTCTAGGAGAATGGAGGCGCCTGGTCAGTTACCAGATAGCTCATTCGAGGAGGACTGGGGGCCATTCTGATATAATTTTTGGGATGTGTTCCCCTCATGATCAGATATGAGTGCATGCCCTTCCATCATTGTGAGCAGGATGTGTTCCTGCCTGGATGGATGTAAGTGCTAAGCCTTGTCACAGATGATAGTAGGTGTGTCCTATCATGCTGGTGACTGTAAGTGCTGTGCCATTTCACAGATGATAGTAGGTGTGTCCTATCATGCTGGTGACTGTAAGTGTAGTGCCTTTTCACAGATGGTAGTAGGTGTGTCCTACCATGCTGGTGATTGCAAGTGCAGAGCCTTTTCACAGATGGTAGTAGGTGTGTCCTACCATGCTGGTGATTGTAAGTGCAGAGCCTTTTCACAGATGGTAGTAGGTGTGTCCTACCATGCTGGTGATTATAATTGCTGAGCCTTTCCACAGATGGTAGTAGGTGTGTCCTACCATGATGGTGGATGTGAGCGCTGTGCCTTTCCACAGATGATAGTAGGTGTGTCCTATCATGCTGGTGGTTGCAAGGGCTGAGCCATTTCATAGATGATAGTAGGTGTGTCCTATCATACTGGTGAATGTGAGTGCTGGGCCTTTCTGATGGGATTGTAGTTTACTACATGATCATATGTGAGTGTTGGGTGTGCCTTTCTGACGAGTAGGTCATATGTAAGTGCTGGGCGAAGACCTACATGAGGGTAGGCCTACAACCAGCATGAAAAAGGGTTGGCTCTGTAGAACTTCCTATGACGAGAAGAATCATGAGATAGCACCAGTGTTGATCCAGATCGAGTGATGATCCAGATCTAGTAATGATGATCCAGCAGTGATGATCCAGATCGAGAGATGATCCAGATCCAGATCTAGATCGAGTGATGATCCAGATCCAGTCCAGTGATGTTGATCCAGATCGAGAGATGATCCAGATCCAGTGATTTTGATCCAGATCGAGAGATGATCCAGATCCAATGATGATGTTCGATGATGATCTAGATCGAGAGATGATCCAGATCCAGTGATGATGATCCAGATCGAGAGATGATCCAGATCCAGTGATGATGTTCGATGATGATCTAGATAGAGAGATGATCCAGATCCATCGATGATGATCTAGATCGAGAGATGATCCAGATCCAGTGATGATGATCCAGATCGAGAGATGATCCAGATCCAGTGATGATGATCCAGATCGAGAGATGATCTAGATCCGAAGATGACTTGAAGATGAGATGATCCAGCTGATACAGAGAAGAAGACCAGTGCTGAAAGTTGTGTCAAAATAATACCTTCCTAGTTAAGAGGGAGTGTTGATGTATATGTAACTTCGGAATGTATTCTTCTATGTATCTTATGTATTGTAACCCAATGTTTATTCCGGGATGTTTCTATTATGTATTTGAGTCATGTGGTCATGCCTTGATGTTCCGATCGGGAGGATTAATAATGTAATCAAGTCATATCAAGTCATTAGGTAAGTCCCCACATTTTCGAGGCACTTGAGTTATTATACACTAATTAAGGTGTAGGCTCGAGTAGTAATTATTAGGTTGAGCCTATGTGTGAAAAGGCAATTCAAGTGAACGGATGAATATAAATAGAGAGTGAGAGTCTCTCTATTTATCACTTGTGAAATACATCACTTGCTCTCCCAAGTGTGGCACATTACTGGAGAAGGAAATTTTGGGACTAGACAGAAGACAGAAGACTACTGCTGTTTTGGGATATCTCTTACTGTTTTGGTGTTGATTCTATCTTATAGGAAGTTGCGGGGTTTTCTCCTTTATGGTTTCCCCGAGGAAAACTCTTTGTGTCTCTTCTCTCTTGTGATGTGCTTGTGTTTTATTGTTGTGCTTGTTATTCTCTCAGTGAAAAGATCCTAAGATCATAATGCTGGCTTAAATGTGATCAAAAACTAACAAAATGCCTCGGATCAATTCATCCACTGTAGTCCATGAGATCAAAACCTATCCTACGGCCAAACCGGTTAGGCAGAAAATTGAGACAAGTCCATCCATGAAAGGTTGTGGATATCAAAGACAAAGTCGAAAAACTTCTAAATGTAGGATTTATCTATCCTATACCCCTGAAAGAATGGGTATTGAATATTGGTCCTGTGAAAAAAAAGCTGGGAACTATTCGAGTCTGTATCGATTTCTGAGATCTGAATAAAATTTGTCCCAAGGACAACTTTCCAACTCCACACATTGATCAAATTATCAATAACTATGTTGGGAGTGTCATCTTCTCATTTATGGATGTCTTTTCTGTCTACAATCATATTGAGATATTGCCCACCGATCAACATAAGACAACATTTATATGCACGTGTGGAACCTTTGCTTACAAGAAGTTACCTTTTGGCCTTAAGAACGATGGGGCCACATTCTAGCATGCCATATCCTATGTGTTTCATGACATTAAGAATATTGTGGAGCCTTGCTTCTATGATCTCCCTGTGCACTCATAGCTACGGGAAGACCATCCTCTACATCTTAGAGACATTTTTCCTGAGTTGTCGCCATTACAAGATATGGCTGAACCCACACAAATGTGTTTTTTGCGTTGAGATGGGACATCTCTTAGGCTTTGTAGTTTCCAAGGATGGTATTCAGATTGATCCCTTAAATATTGTTGCAATACTCACTTTACCTGCCACAACTAACCTACTTGAACTCCAAAGTTTGCAAGGGAAGGAAAACTTTCTTCGTCGTTTTTTTTGTAACTTCGCTAAGAAAACACATGGTTATATGCATCTCCTAAAGAAGGAAATTCCATTCTTTTGGGATGACCAGGCCCAGCACACCTTCAATAATCTCAAACATGCTCTGAGTCATTCACCCATCATACACCCCCCAGATTATTCAAAGGATTTTCTCTTGTATGTTGCTACCTCTACTACTACTATAGGAATGGTTTTAACTCAAGAGGACCAGAATAGCCTAGAACACATGATTTATTATGCTAGTAAGAATCTTCTAGATTCCAAAACTCGATACTCATGGGTGGAGAATCTAGCATTGGCTATGTTCATTGCTGTCCAAAAATTTCGTCGTTACGTCCTGCTTTGCACCACTTCTGTACTCGCATACCAAAACCCTATGTACAACATTTTGACACGTCAGGTGCTAGGGGGAAAATAATCTCGATTTATTGTTATCCTAGAGGAGTTTTATCTTTAGTTTTCCAAAGCTAATTCAAATAATTCATTAGTTTTTGTTGAGATGATGTGTGATCTTCCCTATGCTTTAACAGATTCTGAGCCCAGTGATTCATTTCCAGATGAATTTCTATTCCTAATAACCGCAACTGACCTGTGGTATGGAGATTTAATCATTTATCTCCAGACACAATGTTTTCAACCTACTATATCTCGTGAGGATCGTTGACGTATTCGTCACCATGCAAAGTACTATCTTATCCTCAATGATACCTTATATAGACGTGGTATAGATACCATTCTACGATGATGTCTCACCCATGACGAGGCTGAACAAGTTCTTAATGACTGCCATTCAGGAGCATGTGGAGGTCATATTTCTGGGATGGATATAGCTTAGAAAATATTACGCGCTGGCTATATCTGTCCTTCTATTTTTAAAGATTGTCATGAGGCTATTAAGAAATTCCCACCCTGTCAACACTTTTACTCGAAAAAGCACACCCACCCTGCTCCGTTACACCACGTCATTGTCGTTGGCCCTTTCGCCAAATGAGGGATAGATTTCATGGATTGTAAGCCTACCTCAGTTGATGGGCATGGTTACATCATAGTAGCCATGGATTATTTCAGTAAGTGGGTTGAGGCTATGCCTACATATGCAGAGGATGGTAAGACTGCTGCCCTCTTTCTTTTCAACCATGTAATAGCTAGGTTTGGAATTCCTTAGTCTATTGTCACTGATCACGGATCACATTTCGAGAATCAGATGATGGTAGAGTTAAGTGCTAAATTGGGTTTTTTCCATGAAAACTCAACCCCTTATTATCTGCAACATAATGGTAAAGTTGAGGATATTAACAAAGTTTTAAAAACTATGCTACATCGGATGGTTAGAGATAACAAATCCAACTGGCACTAGACTCTCCTCTCATCTCTTTGGGATTATAGTACTTCAGTGAAAACAACAACTGGTTTTACACCTTTTCAATTAGTATATGGACTAGAAGTTGTCCTACCTATTCAGTGTCAGATTCCATCTTTGAAACTTACCGTTCAACTTCTCCCTAATACTTCTACCGAGGAAGAAAGGTTTTTATATTTAACCAACCTTGACAAAACTAGACGAGATGCTACCTTATTTAATGAGGCACACAAAAAATGCGTCAAGGCGCAATACGATAAATCTATCGAACCTCATGTGTTTAATGAAGGTGACCTAGTCCTGACTTATGATCAGAGACATTATAATCTAGGAAAAGAGAAGTCTAAATCGATGTGGTATGGTCCTTTTATCGTCTCCAAGGTTTTAGAAAAAGGGGCCTATGAGCTCGTGGATTATGATGGAATCCCCTTCGGGAAACCTCGCAATGAGTTGTACCTAAAGAGGTACTATCCCTAGATTATTCATGTATGGTACCTTGTATATATGTACATTATTTCAATTTTCAGTGTGTTTTCGTACTTTCAATATGGTTTTGAGTTTAATGTCTAGACTATTTATACCATGTTTTGGTTATCCAGATTAGATGGCTTTTTATGGCTTCACCGATGGTGCTCGCCGCCATACCTTGAACCTTGCCTCAGCTGCTTGGGTTCTTTATTCCCCTACACATGATCTAGTGAGTTCAGGAGAATTTGTATTGGTCCTGCTACCAACAATATCAGTGAGTATGAAGAAGTCATAGGTCTCTTGACTAAGGTTGCATCCCAGGACATTCATGACTTGGTAGCATTCATGGACTCACGACTGGTAGTTTTTCATTTAAACCAGGTTTACACCATCTGAAACCCTATAATACTCCATCTCTATTAGAGGGTATGCTTGTTAGAAAGGTCCTTTTAAGTCATTACTTATAGGCATATCCCTAGGGCAGACAATGCAGTTGTTGATTTGTTGGAAAATTATATCCTAGACCGGTATATTGCTCATTCATTGCATGAAGGTTAAACATGGTTCATAACATTGTAAATAAACAGTTAGGACATATAAAATCTCATGTAAATACATTTCCCATTTGAAGCATAAACATCGAAAGAAGAAGTCTTTATATATATATATATATATATATATATATATATATGTATGTATGTATGTATGTATGTATGTATGTATGTATGTATGTATGTATGTATGTATGTATGTATGTATGTATGTATGTATGAGTGTTTTTACAAAAATAGGTCACGAGACCTCATCTGAATCACTTTGGATTTTAGGCAGCACAAAATTATACAAAAATACGAATCTATGGTAGATTTCAATGATACATCATGTAGGAGCTAGTGATGCTCATGGTAGCACATGACAGCCCGCACTACTCTACGTAGAAGACGGTTGAAGTGACCTGGCACCCCTGCTGTGTGCCTCTGATAGCGCATCGAGAGATCATCAATGGATGCATCAAGTATGTCCAATGTCAGCCTCTCTAGGTTCTCCTCCAGGTCTCACATACAGTCATCACCTCATTGAACAAATCGAGCTCTTGCTCGTCTGTCAAGTGGAGATGATCCCCCAGGTCATGCAACTCCTCCATCAGCATGAAAATTTCAGGTATCGTTACTATACATAAAAAATAAAATACATTAAAAGAAAAAAAACACAAATAGCTATCTTAGGGTTTTTTCTTTGACCCATGTCTCCCCACTGTCCTCCAGGTGGAAGTGGTAGGTCAAGGTCTCACCTAAAATCAGTGCCTACATAACCATAATCCTCAATCATGAGGATCTAGTCACTAAGCCATCAAAAGAATGGAGCCCTGAACTTCACCTTCCCTCTCCCTGCTCATGTACAGGCCATGATCCTGACCCACCTCAACATACGAGGGTCTCTCACCCTCATTTCAATAAAATCCACTTGGGGTCTCAACTGAGGGACCCGCTCAAAAAATAAATAGGCTAAGATAGAACCATAGACAAAGTGTTTTAGTTCTCCTTCTTGACACTTGGTCGGCTGGTCTTTAAAGACCGGTAGCAATGCCTCCTCCCAGTTGAAAACTGTAGGTGCCATAGCCTCTATCGCATATAGCATATGTGCCCTAGAAGCCTAATGAAGCCCTTGGCTCCCAGCCAACTTTTGCATGGTAAAAATAAGAGTGCGTAGAGTAAGATCCACTACTACCTTAATGGGAATGTTCTTTCGTGAAGTTCTAGTACCAGGAAGGTAGTGGCAATCAATCAACTCCTCAGTAGTCATGTCCCCTCCATGGGAACCAGTCAATGAAATCGGGGTGCCCATCTCGAAAATCCAATCAAGAAGTAGATGTCTTCTACCTCAATGGTCAACACATCTGCCCACACCTCAAACTACTGTTGTTCTAGGTTCCACATATGGAGTATATACTCCAGAAATCTTTCATGAGGCACCATACTAGGTGTGAGGAAGAACTTGAGGAGGCCGCAGTTCCTTAATGTGGCTATACATCTCGCATTTCTTTTGGCAAGGCAATTATCATCATCATGTTGTCATTCCTTCCATATAACCATTTTTGACTATTGAACACCTGCCAAAAACCATTGATGGATTAGTTAAGAGCATGCCCAATTAGTAAAATCAATCAAAAAGCTTGTATTTTTGCTTTTCCACACATTTTTCTAAGCTCATGGCCGACACCGCCTGATCCCTATTTGCACAGAGTGGTGGCACCACCTAAGCGCAGTGTTAGAAGTGTCGTTCTCACGGTGCACCACCTTTTACTTAAGAGGCAGGAGCGATGCCCGCATTTTAAGATTAGGGCCTACCTAAAATGGCCAAAAAACCTCCTAAAACCAAAAATGAAAACTTAAAAGTGAAATATTAGGGTTTTGTCTTTTACCTGGATCTAACGACGCTCAAATCGGACAGTCAGATCTCTTGGAATCAACAGCTGAAGATCTGGTTCAAAGTTGCTCCAAAAGGCTCTTGACTAGTGGTAAATACTGAAATGTTTTGCTTTTTACTATTTGAAATGACTTTTATATAGCTATTTCAGGGTTTTTTAATGTCATTTTAATATTTTAAAATCATTATCATTAGAAAATCCATCTGTATGACTCATTAAAAGTCATTTTTCGAGAAATTAACATTGTTATTGAGTTTTGTAGGGGTAGAAATGAAAACAATAAAAATCTATGGGAAGTTTGTTTGTGAATTTTTTGTACTTCCTTAAAATGGAAAAAATCCTCAAGTGTTTCTTTCGAAACTTAGTATAAAAGTTCTGAGTCTTTTTTCTAATTCTTTTTAGGCTCGTAAAACCGTTCATCGTTAAAAAAAAGACCTGATGGAGTCTCCTTTAAGTTCTTTTCGGACTCCCTAAATATGAAAATATTGTCGAGTGCTTGTCTTCTTCATACTCGTAAAAGTATTTGAAGAGTAGTCTCTCCGATGGTAGGTTATCTATTTTTCGGTTCGGATAGACAATTTTACAAAAAAGGACCCTTTGCAGTTTTCTTTTGTCTTCGGTTAGACTCTCTAAATATGAACAATGCCGAGTTTGCTTTCATTGGACTTGTTAAACTAAACAATGAGAGACCCTTTTTTGGGATCGAACCCCTCCTTTCCCTGGTTCATGGAATGTATGGGAATGGACTTGTCTTCAGATAAGCTTAAACGAGTGTTTGTTACCCTCTTTGAACTCATAAAAATGAAAAGAGGCACTCATCAATCATGATGGGGGAATTAAGGGAAGGGAATCATTTTTGCGAATCCAATGGTGGTCATTTGTCACCTTTGAACATGGCACTTTTCTGCATATCATTCAATTAATTACGTATTCAGCTGACCAACAAGTCGATCCACTTTCTTGAGTCATGTCACTCCTTTGAGTCTTTCAAAATAATGCATTTTCCACTGTCGCATTGTCTGTCTGTCTGGTCTAGTCATGCTGCCAAGTCTTTCGTCGTGCCGCCCAATGTTCAAAGGAAGAAAGAAGTTTCCCTCTGTAGTTAAAACAACCCTTGTGTCAGTACTTTGATTCAGTCCTATAGTTACGTGATCTACGATATTTGAAAAATTTGTTCCAAGTTTCATGTCATCGATGTGGGATTCATCATGGCCCTCCTTCAATGAGACTATTCTTGTCAACATCAACTCATCATCCAGGAAATAGTCTTAGAAACAAATTTATTACCTTGAGATCTGTATGTCTCAATGACTGATTCTCTCGCTATTGACAAAGGTTCACATCGTTGGCCTTTGATCGGAAGACTCTGCTAGGTGTTCGACACCAAGACATCTATTCACATTCAGTAGATTGTACTAGATTACCTTGGGATTTATTGACATCAATGGCTATTTCCCTCGCACTTGTTAACGGTTCAAATCATTGACCGGTAATCAAGTGGTTTCTACAATTCGAACTCATAACATTGTAATCACATGGATAGAATTGTACTTTGTGGAAGACAATACAAAGACCTAGGGTATTTTCTATGCACTCATAGCTTTCTCCCCAGGTTGTGATGGAGCATATTGTATGAAGTACCAGCATGGATCCACATTTGTATGGTCGGGACTATGCTCAAATTTTTGTCTCTATGACATAGATCTACATTGTATATCTGTCCTAAGTTTGAGTCTTCTATCACATGGATCTACGTTGTATTCTAGTAGCCATGGTTGTTTGTTCCTCTCATGGATCTATCTTGTATTAGTGTACAACCATGATGAGGTTACATCTATTCATGATTCAAAGTATTGATGTATTGCGGATTCCTATTCGATGACACTCTCCGATCAAGCTGGCTCTTACCTTGAAGTGATAACTTGCTCTATCAAATATCTCGCCTATCATATCCCTCTAGCCTCATGATTTTTGGGGAATTCTATTACACTCAAAATATGTCACTATCATGTGATAGGATCCCTAACACAAGACATTTTCCCTCAAATCCCAAACTTGAAGAGAATCCTGCTCCAGGTGTTGATTCCAACATATAAATTTGCAGCACCACTCTTACCCTCAAGAATATAAGTGATACCATGTTTAGCACTGTACTAGTTTTGTGAGAACCAGGCGGTGCCACCACCTTCAATCTATGTTGTTGGCACATTTCCTACCCATCATCGCTCTATCATAAAGGGGTATAAGAGGTGCCCTTGGTAAAAGGTGAAAAAAGGAGTTTTCTGGAGGCTTCTAGATCAAGAGCCTCGTGTCTAACCTTATCCCTACTCACCTAGGTTGGTTAAGGTCGAGATCCCTCTTTGTAGGACCTTGTGTCCACCTCACCCACCAATATCTCAACCATTCTATCCATTTGAGCCCTATAAATGCAAGCTCATACTCCATCGTTGAGGGGGAGAGAAGAATAGTAGAGTTATGTTGTTGAATTGATACCCTGGCCTAATCCATCAAAGAGCAATTGTGGAGCAAATTGGAGCTATCGAGGACAAGGTGCTAGTCTTGTAAAGGAGTGTCTCGACACTAAGGCACATGGTTGTAAGCTCTTTCACTTACTTTCTAATGCAAAGTTGATTTCCTTCCCACATGTTTGATGTGTAAATATCACATATATTTTATTGGAATTCTTAGTCACCAATATGGATGTGTAGATGATTTTCTGGTAGCTTTGATTTCTTTGTATGTTTGATATGTCTTACATGTATACAGGTCTTTAATTAGAGTTACATTCTAGGTGTCTATAACGTTCAGGGAAGGTCTTCAACTGAGTTATTCACTCATTTGTTCTAGATCTGAACCATTCAGACCAGAGGAACAACTTCTCTCCGCAGAAGGTGATATATTCCTGATAGCAACTCTCATCATGGTCTCTTCTCTATGTTGCAGGTTTCAAGGTGTGACAAAATTTGTGGGTTTTGGTTCATGGTTAGCTCTTAGGGGAAATCATATCCATTCGGGTAAGCATGTTGTAACAAGTGTTTAACTTGTTCCCTCATTTGCTTAGTTTTTTTGGTAGAGTTATTAGTCCTCATGGGTTTGGATGCTTGCCTTTGGTTTCTAATGGTTGTGTTTAAGAATCTGTTGACGCCTGGAAAATCGTAGGTAGCAACAGCAAGGGATTCTCCCCAGTCAACGTTCCCAACTAGCCCGTGACTGTTTGGTGTAGGGAATCCTTCCGGTTTGCGGTCCAGCTACCGTAGGTCAAATAACAAAAATAAAAGGTTCTACCGGTTGTGGCCCGATCCACCGTATATATTTTTGTATGTTTTGACTTAAAGGATGATATGCAAGTGCCTACTTAACATGTAGAGTAATAAAGAATACCAGGAGTATTCACAATGTGATGCGCAGGTTCTTACCTCTCGTCTTAAACTCTCAAGCATCTAAATCACACACACAATAAGAAAATAAATACTAACTAGGCTATCTCTAGAGATATAGGTATTAATTCATAAGTAATGTGATACTGTTCACATGTTACAGCAAATCACAGATAGTTGTTCCTAGAACCAAACATATAAACATGAATAAAAGTATACACGATGAGATAGCTCATCAACAGTTAAAACTTCCATTACTCATAGTGGAAAATATCACAGAATATACTAGAGAACATTCAAGCAAGAACATAGGTTCAGAAAGTTAGAACTCTCTCACAGTTAATGAAACACAGTAAAAAACGAAATAGTTCCCCTTCAACATTGTTCATTTTATCACATTGAAACATTCCACATAGCACCTTCTCCAACAGGCAAAGTTTGCAATTTCTTATTGTAAAACGAAGTAGTTCCTCTTACAAACAATAGTTCACAATTTTTTCTAGGGAAAAAGCCTCTGTAAACTCTAACTGTCCTATATTTAAACCAAATCAGCTAACCCCTTGGGCTGCCCCAACCGCGTGACCTTTGGGCTCCTCAAAACCGTCGAAGATCGCCATTTTGTCTTTTCCGTGAGTACTCATGATTCACTTCATGCGTCACATTTTCAGATTTCAACTCATGAGTACTTAACAAGATGGGATCTACTTGGTAATTGACAGATCTTTCCAAGCCTGGGCTTTTGTCATCATCGACTCTGCCTTGTCTTTTATTTGTCCTCCTAAATATCCCGTTGATTTCAGCACGAACTCTGCCTAACACTGTCCAGCCAATTCTCTGTTGCTTGAGTCCGTCTGTAATTAAACGACATTTATCATTAGTTAGGACTGCATTTTCTCAATAAACTCAAACAATATTAACAAATGACTAGTCATCAAGAGAGGCCCTGTACTGCGCTCTTGCTATGAAAACCTTAACAAGCACCAGAACCACTGTCTCGTCCACACAGGGGTTTAAAAAACTCACAAACGACAGAAAGAGAAAAACTCATCGACGGCTTAAAAAACTAAAACATCAGCCTGGTAGTCTCACTTATAGCAGCATTAGCGGGTCTCAAACAGGCAATGGGCTCCGCGAGACCATTAAGTTTATCAGAGTTGAAAGAGCTAGAACCTAAACTCTGGGTGGAAGAGCTCCCAGTCGGCGAGCAGAAAGACATCAATGTCAGAAACTTAGCGCGTTACACAGCCGCAAGGGCGGAAGAGGAAAGGCTACAGACAAGCGACGAAAACCCGACGAAGCATGGGTGGGCGGAGCATTTACATGGTGGATACCTAGTTTTCTTTGGGAGCCGCAAGGGTGGAAGATAAATAGACTACAGCCTCCGATCCCAAACATAACTTTTGCTATGACTCCAGATCAATAAAAACGCTAAGTGTTCGGAACAACTTGAAGTTCTGCAGTAGTCCAAAAAACCTGTTTCACTTCCAAAACAATGGCCTTACAAAGATCAAATGTCCTGATTCAACCTCGACCAAACTCCGATATTCTAAACAAGTCAACGATTCGACGCGACAATGGAGAAATCATGATCCTTCTGCAGAATAATCATCGTTCAATGTCCGCGACGAAGGCTTCCTAAGGAAACATGGTCTCAATACATTGTTTAAGTGGCCTTTGGAACAGCGGTAGCATGAGAGATAAGCTCCCGAGAACAAACCAAGAAACCACAGCTCAAAGGAGCAACAAACCAAATTTGAAATCCCACAACCCACAGCAGTTTCAAACATAAGCAATTTTCCAAAAGCAGGAAGAAAGTTAACCTCAAAATAGCAAAACAAAAAGAGTTCATGGATCCAAACGATTCTAGCTAATGCTGAAAATTAACAAGGGGGCTCCAAAATTTGAAAATTTGGGGAAACAGTTGCAGCTGCAACAATTGGCGACTACCTGGTGAACCTAGATCTTTGGACGATTATTTCTTGAGTAACAGACTGTTTAACAAAAAACAAACTTGTTTAATTCTTCCAGACATCTAGATTTCTCAAGTGGCAAATGTATGTACTTTTAATCATTGATGATAGTCCAATTTAGGAGAGTGGAAACCAGGATTTTCAGGTCAAGATAACTCTTTTGAAGCCAAGAAGATGAATTTCATTTGTTACCTCTGTCTTCAGGTAGCTTCCAGCTTGGACACCACAGGATTGTAGCATATGATAAACAGAAACATGCATTTGTTCCTCATTCCCATGCCATTTTACACTTTTCGTGTTTTTTAACTTTTTGTTCTTTTCATACAAGTCCTCCTGCATGCCTTTCTTTCTGAATTTTGATTCAGGCTCCTCTATCCATAGTGTCCTTTTGTGTGAGAGATGTATTCACTTTTCAGCTCACAGACGAAGAGGAACTTTTGGCAATTTAGTACTTATACAGTTCAGCATTTGTTTTGATATATAATGCTTTCACAGGAGTTTTTGACTCTGATATGCCTTTTGGCATTCAATTCTTAGCATGGGATCATTTATATATAATATAATGTTTACCCTGCTTCCTTTCCATGGGCCCTTTGCTGTCACTCCCTATGACATTTTAAATTTGAGATGGATGGAGCCTCAAAATAGTATTCCAGACCCTTTGATTCTGGTTTATTTTACAGGGGTTAAGCAAGACTTCAATGTGTACACAGCCACTCGGGAAAACTACTAAAATAGAAGAAATTCATTTGGGTAAACAATAATACACTGTCTTATACCCAAGAAATTTAATCATTCCAAATTTCTGATGTTCTCCATGCGACCACGAGTTTGCCTCCTTTATTGAAATCAATCAAAATTTAAACTAAAACAAAACAGAAATACATAACTCAAAGTAAACGACCAAGTCAAGATATTTATATACAAGATAGAAGAACACAAGCAAAACTCAGTAAAAATAAGGTTTGAGAACTGAACCATTTACTGGTAAGTTCTCTTCCCACCCCTGTAAATCTTGCAACTTATAATTTGAAGGGCCAAGCTTTGCCGCAATCTGAAAGGGACCTACCCACAACTGCTGAAATTTTGTGTGTTTTCCTTTCTCATCATGGGGGTGGTCCCACTTGAGAACCAAATCTCCCACCTCAAAATTTGTAGTTCCTTCCTTGTGCTTGTCAAAAAATCTCTTTACTACCTCTTGTTGTTGTTTAAAGCACTCCCTGGCCTTAGATCGAGACTCTTCTGCCTTCAGGAGATTACATATCCTCATTTGCAAGACTTCATTATCTGATACCCTAGATTCCTGAGCTATTATGGAAGAGGGTAGCATGATATTGGAGGGTAGAATGGCCTCTTTACCATACACAAGGGTATATGGAGACACTCCTATCGAAGATTTGGGGGTGACTCTATCAGCCCAAAGGGTGTTTGGTAACACTGAGTGCCAACTCCTCTGATTTTCTATCACCGTCTTCTTTAAAATCCTAATCAGATTCTTGTTTGTAGATTCAGCCAAGCCATTTCCCTGTGTAATTAGCCGAGTAATGCAACTTTATCCCTTTCTCATGAGAAAAAGCAGTTAATCTTATTGAGGAAAAGTAAGTAGCATTATCAAAAACTAAAGAAATTGGAATTTCAAACCTGGTCATAATATGGTCTTGCAAGAAGTCTATGACCGCATCCACATTTATTTTGCGCAACGGAATGGCTTCGACCCAGCGAGTGAAGTAGCCAATTACTGTCAGAATATACTTGTGTTGCAGGGAAGAATTTGGCTTTATCTCCCCAATAATATCCAACCCCCATTGCTCAAACGGCTCCGTGATCATCACAGGATTCAATGGTCCCGCTGCTTTAGCTTGTCTTCCACTACACCTTTGACAGATGTCGCATTTTCTGACATGGGTGTGAGCATCCTTGAAAAGCGTCGGCCAATAATATTCGGCTTTGATAATTTTATGAGTTGTAGTATCTCTGGAAAAATGTCCCCCAGCAAGTCCATCATGCAATTCTGTCATTACTTTCTTCGCATCTTCTTTCTCTAAGCATTTGAGGAGGACTCCATCGTAATTTTTTCTAAATAATATTCCTTTGATAATTTGATATGAGGCTAAATTAAGACACAGGGATCTTCTTTGTTTAGAATTCCAATGTTCTAGTAATGATCCTATCTGTAGGTAATGCACAAGGTCTCAGTAACAAGATTCCAGGGCTATGAACAGAGGACATACATCCATCAGATGTAACTCAGCTTCATCTTCCCAGGCATGTTCTTCATTGTTTCTATTTTCAATCATCAGCCTGCACAATCCTTGCCCTTTAACTATAGAAGCTGGCTTGAATTTGAGGTCATATTCCTGAAGAGCAGTTACCCAATTTTCCGAGTCTTTCTCCTAACTCCTTCTGTACGAAAAGAGACCCCACAGCTGGATGTGGGACGATTACTTTGTTCTGGTTCTTTAGTATGTAGGGCCTGAATTGTTTCACCGCTTTGAACACTACGTAAGCTTGTTTATCTATAGCTGGGTAATTCAATTCAGCCCCTTGCAGACCAGTGCTCATAAATTATATGGGGAATTCATCTCCCGCATCTTCCTTCTGAGTAAGCACTGCTGCTAGCGAATCATCAGATGCGAAAGTGTACAGAATAAAATCTTTATCAAAATTCGGGCTCTTGAGGGAGGGTGAGTGCGCAATAGCGATTTTAATTTTGCCGAATGCGTTCTTCTCAACATCGGTCCACTTGAATTGTACACTTTGCTTTACCATTTGCTGCAAAGGTTTAACAATTTGGGCAAGGTCTGGCACAAACCTTCACACAAAGTTTATTGTCCCCATAAATGATTGCATGCCCTTTTTATTATGGGGCAGGGGAATCTGTTCAATGGCTTTGATTCTTTCTGGGTATGTGGAGATCCCTTTCTTTGAAACCACGTGACCCAGCAACTTACCTTTCATAATAGTGAACACGCACTTCTTGGGGTTTAGTGAGATACCATATTTTCGGCAGCGTTCAAAAATCTGCTTTAGATGAAACGAGTGTCCTTCTCTCTTCTTCGAGAATATCATGATGTCATCGAGATATACTATTGCACTGCAGCCAATCAAACCGCGGAAAGCTATGTCGATATCCCTCTGGAACATAGCCCCAACGTTTATAAGTCCAAAGGGAATTCTTTTGTAAGCAAAAGCTCCCCACCTGGTCCTGAATATCATTTTCAATCTACCTTCTTCAGTCACTAACACTTGATTGTAGCCTGAAAATCCGTCTAATAAAGAGAATAGTTCGGAACCTGAAACCATTTGCAGCAGTTGCTCCATGGGTGGAACAGGATAATTGTCTTTGTCTGAGGCTCGATTCAAGTTTCTAAAATCCACACATAACCAGATTTCTCCAGATTTCTTCCTCACTGGTACCAGATTTGATACCCATTCCGAGTGTCTAACCTTAAAAATGATCCTAGCATCCAATAATTTCTTGACTTCACTATGGATTAGAGGTTCCAATTTTGGATGCATTTTCCTTAAAGGCTGCTAATAAGGTTTGACTCCAGATTTGATGGGGATAACATGCTAGATAATACTGGTTTCATATGTCTTCAGATCTTCATATGTCCATGCAAAAACATCTTTGTATTGTTTGAAAAGAACGATGAACTGATTTCTTTCAACTGGCAAACAGCATTTTCCAATATTCACATATTTAGGCTTTATCTCAATCCCCAAATTAATCAATTCAAACTGTAGAGATGAGCTATGAGTCTTTATATTTGCTGGTCTTCTAAATTTTTCATTTAAATCAAACATTCGTTCTAAAGTTCTGACTCCCTTAGGGATGAAATTATCGAATTTCAGCTCGGTCTGATGTTCTTCATCATCAATAATCACCCCTTTGAATACCTCATCATTCGTTAGGCATTCTATAATCTGCTGATCGTCATCAAATACTCGTAGGTTGGTAATCATATCCGGAACTAAGGGCCTGAAAAGAAATTCAACAGAGCATCGATTATTAGAGGACACAAGCCTTGCAGCTGACGTGGCCAGCAAGTCAGTTGTTGCATTCTTAAGTCTTGGCATCGATACAATATTAAATGCATTAAAACATTTGAGTAAATGCCATACTTCATTTTAATAAGCTTTCAAGTGAGGAGAAATGCAATGTATTTGATTCCGAATTTGTTTTACAATTATTTCAAAATCTCCAAACACTTTCAGATTATTTGCCTTTAATTCAATTTCTTTCCTTAAACCTTGAACCAACGCTTCATATTCAGTTGTGTTATTTGTACATTCAAACTCTAACCTCCATGAAAGAAAATGTTTGTTCTTCTTGGGGTCAATTAGGACACAGGCGGCTCCTGACCCTTCTAACGTTTTAGATCTGTCAAAAAAAAGTGTCCATAAATCGCTAACTACTATGCGGGAATTTACATCTACTTCTACTACTAGGTCTACTATTTTACAATAAATTTCATCAGCCTGTGAAAACCAAAGGAGATCATGATGAGATTCTGATGGGTCGTTGGCTTCTTCTGCTTGGTAATTTCCTGGTTCTAACTCAATAAAGTAATTTCCCAAAACAGAATCCACTAGTTAGTTTTTTTCTTCGAATTGAGTAACATTGTATTTCATGTGGGGCTCCCTCAAAATTTTAATTTGATTCGGGCTTCCTTTATACGGTAGCCACGGATGTGACCAGTCCAAGGAAAAATATCTGTTTAGCTTTGTCGATCAGTCCCTGCTCAGAACAAGCCCATAAGCTTCTAGTATGTCAGCCACCACAATATCAATAAATTGACACACCTTATCATTTGAAGACAAGCGGACTAGAACATCCTCCATTTCCCCAATTACCTTCACATTCGTTCTATCCAACTAAACAACCCTCTAGGTGGATGGCTTAGGTTTCCCATTTATCTTTTTGCAGACTGACAGCAGCATGATGTTAACCGATGCCCCTGAGTCTACCAGGAAATTATGTACGTTGTGGTTAAAAATTTCAAAAGTGAGGAGGAAAGGTGGATTCTTGTTCTTAGGCTTACCTCCGATGCTTGCTTCCCCAATTTCTTCTTCTTCCTTGGGTTTATTGTTGGCGGGAAGACCCTCCTCTGATGCTTCAAATGCTTTCAATAGCTTTTCTTTCTGCTGCGGCACCTTACACATCTCAAATAGTGAGATATTCGCCCTTACCTTCTTTATATCTTCCACAATGTCATAATCCATCTGAGGTTCGGTGGGGTTTGGTTTATCATCATTCATTTTTTCTTCATTAGGTTTGGTAAACACGTTATTCTTTCTAGGATCTTGACTGGTGATGGCGAATTCCAAGATTTTATTAGCTGAGGAATTATTTTGAAATTTCTTAACATTCCTTTGAAGCCTTTTAATCTTTGGGAGCATGAGACTATTTTCTTTAGCCAACCCTTGTCTTCTTGTTGTTACATTTGTTTCCAGGATGTCCTTGTGTCCCAAAACCTTTTCCTTCTCGGCGTCAAACAACGAAACACAATCCCATAGAACCATGGTCTCATCCTCTTGTTCTTTTGTTGATGTATTACTGTCTTTTCTTTCTTCATCTTCATCTTCTGTCAATTTAGAATCTAACAGCTGATTCATAACCAACATCATTGAGTTTATCCATTGAGGACAATTCTTCTCAGAGTGGGGTTGTTGGTGGAAAGTACAAAAATTTTCCATTCCTACCTCTATTAAATTCATAGATGCCTAATTGTGCAGAGGGGGTTGGGATTGATTGTTATATTCCCTTTTCTTGTAATAAGGCTTGTAGAACTTTTGGGCTTCCTTTTCCTTTTCTAAGTATATGATTCTGTTAGAAAGCTTCTGCATCATTTTTTCCATTCCTTCAAAATCTGGTGACTGCTCTTCCTTAGGCTTGGTAAAAAACAAAGCTTTCCTCCCCACATTTTTCTCTCCTGACCATTTGGGATAATCTTCGATGCTTCCCTTTCAGCCTCTACTTTCTCCGCCTCCTCATAGGTCTCCACTAGAGTAGGCTTGGCCTTCATTTTGGAAAACATGGCCAACTCGGGTCCTAGAGCTGAGGTATAATATTCAATCAGGACTTTATCCGAAGGTTTGTCAACTTTAGAAAAATTCTTAAGATATGCTGCAAATATTTGGGTGAAACTGTGCACCTTCCCCTTTCTCTCTTTCTTCAAGGTGCATAGTCCTTTCATGAGAGTTGCATGAGTATTTTGGGTTGCATACTTACTTCTAAAGATCCTCTCGAAGGTATCCCAATCAGGGATAGAATTTGCAGGCAAACCAAAGTACCACGATGTTGTAGCTCCTTTAAGGGTGTGTGGGAAAAGTCTACAAAGTACATCCTCATATTCCCCGGCCCTTAATCCTTCTATTGCCAAATAGAAACTTTGCAAGTGGTCATCTACTAGCATCTTCTCACTTGGGTCAAATTTGGGCAGCATCTTTTCAAAATATTGAGGTAAATCATGCAAAGGAGGTCTTAGGCTTAAAGGTGATCTGGCTTTCCAGGCAAGTGGTGGATTCGATGGGTTGAGTGGTTGATTTGCATTTACGCCTGCCATGAGTCTGGGTGGAGAGTGAGGAGGTGAGAAAATAGGAGTATGGACAGGAGAACTATGAGGAGTATCCAGACCTACTTGATTCAAAAGCTGTACAACTTCCTGTAAGGTTGTTTCTACAATTTCTTCCCAATCCCCAACCAGCACTGAGTCTTCCAATATAGGACGATATTTCCTTTTATATTCTCTTCCTGGCAATTCAGGGATAATTGGAAATCCTCCAATCTTCTTCATGTATGCCCTAGTGTGTCTCCTTAGATCATTAACAACTTCATTGTCGACAAAATACAAATGTTCTCTACCTCTTTCTTCAGGAATTGGATTGGAAAACAAACTGCTTCCTGAACTGTTACCGGTGGAATGATCTCGAGAAAACAGGTTTCCTCGGCTAGCCATGCACTAGCATCCCTCCTTCTAGCACCAAAAACTATTGAGGCCTGGAAAATCATAGGCAGCAATAGCAAGGGATTCTCCCCAGTCAACGTTCCCAACTAGCCCGTGACTGTTTGGTGTAGGGAATCCGTCCGGTTTGCGGTCCAGCTACCGTAGGTCAAATAACAAAAATAAAAGGTTCTACCGGTTGCGGCTCGATCCACAGTATATATTTTTGTATGTTTTGACTTAAAGGATGATATGCAAGTGCCTACTTAACATGTAGAGTAATAAACAATGCCAGGAGTATTCACAATGTGATGCGTAGGTTCTTACCTCTCGTCTTAAACTCTCAAGCATCTAAATCACACACACAGTAAGAAAATAAATACTAACTAGGCTATCTCTAGAGAGATAGGTATTAATTCATGAGTAATGTGATACTGTTCACATGTTACGGAAAATCACAGATAGTTGTTCCTAGAACCAAACATATAAACATGAATAAAAGTATACACGACAAGATAGCTCATCAACAGTTAAAACTTCCATTACTCATAGTCGAAAATATCACAGAATATACTAGAGAACATTCAAGCAAGAACATAGCTTCAGAAAGTTAGAACACTCTCATAGTTAATGAAACACAGTCGAAAATGAAATAGTTCCCCTTCAACATTGTTCATTTTATCACATTGAAACATTCCACATAGCACCTTCTCCAACAGGCAAAATTTGCAATTTCTTATTGTAAAACAAAGTAGTTCCTCTTACAAACAATAGTTCACAAGTTTTTCCAAGGAAAAAGCCCCTGTAAACTCTAATTGTCCTATATTTAAACCAAATCATCCAACCCCTCGGGTTGCCCCAACTGCGTGACCTTTGGGCTCCTCAAAACCATCGAAGATCACCATTTGGTCTTTTTCGTGAGTACTCATGATTCACTTCATGCGTTACGTTTTCAGATTTCAACTCATGAGTACTTAACAAGATAGGATCTGCTTGGTAACTGACTGATCTTTCCAAGCCTGTGCTTTTGTCATCATCGATTCTGCCTTGTCTTTTATTTTTCCTCCTAAAGATCCCGTTGATTTCAGCACGAACTCTACCTAACACTATCCAACCAATTCTCTGCTACTTGAGTCCATCTGCAATTAAACAACATTTATCATTAGTTAGAACTGCATTTTCTGAATGAACTCAAACAATATTAACAAATGACTAGTCATCAAGAGAGGCCATGTACTGCGCTCTTGCTATGAAAACCTTAACAAGCACCAGAACCACTGTCTCGTCCACAAAGGGGTTTAAAAAACTGACAAATGACGGAAAGAGAAAAACTCATCGACGGCTTAAAACACTAAAACATCAACCCGGTAGTCTCACTTCACTACAACAAAAACTGGATTTAGCATCTCTTTTTGCATCCTTTTTTGCATCTAGACCATCTTTCAGTGTATTTTTCTTCATTTTTTTGACAAAATGGCACAATTTCACGGGTCGGTGTTATTTTAGGCGTTTTTTGCGTCCTTTTTCTAAATCTGGCGCAAATTGTGGCGTAATTTGCACCGGGTTTTGCACCTAGTTATGCGCCAAGTTTTGCATCAGGTTTTGCGACAGGTTTTAAGCCTAGTTTTGCACCTAATTTTGCGCCTAGTTTGTACATCTACTCTTGTTGCACCCCCTTTAACGCCCATGTTTGCCTCAACTTTTACGCCCTTGTTTTCATCCACTTTTGCATCCTTTTTTACATCCACTTTTGCATCCACTTCTGCTTCTTTTTTTGCATCCCTTCATGCGCTAAGTTTTGCATCAAAGTTTACATCCTGTTTTG
>LPNX011215328.1:216905-240937 GCA_001517045.1 Pseudotsuga menziesii | reverse complement strand
CTGTCCTCAATAGATAGATCCATCATCTTCCCTTTGATAGACATACAGCTACCATGAACCATCTTTTTAAATTTCAGTCAGAATTTGGATCCTATTTATTATTTATTGTAACCAATATAAGATTTCTACATGATATTTTGTTTTTAAGTTTGTGTATGGTATTCCAACACACATTATGCATATAATCCATTCATTGCTATATTCATAACAACATAAGAAGCCATAGAGAAATTCACAGGGGTCTTGTCAATTGGGCAGTGACGTAGTACTTGAAGGAATACTATTAAACCTTCCAAGTGACCTAATGCATATAGTTCAGCAATATAGGTTCAAAGTCTTTGTATAAGATATATTTGAAGTATTTTGCAATTACACCATGGCTGTCGTCAACCACCATCATCAGTGACCTTTGGATCTACTTCCAATCTTGGTTAAATTGTATTTCTCAGAGAAAATACAACAAATGCCCTGAAAATAACTACAGGTTTTCCTTCGAGGGTGAAAACAACTATTGTGTTGAAAGGTCAGTTAGTCCATGGAATTATTTGTTCCTTGAATTCGATTTGCAAGAATTTCAAGAGCAAAATTCTATGCAGCTGTAGCAATTGCAACAATCCCTGTATCCCTGTGATTATTGGTGGCTATAAAGTTTAAACTCATGAACACTTGCCATCAATCATGTTATCCACATTTTGTGGTATAGCAGTGAACTCACTCAAAGCCTTATTGAACTGAGCAAGACCCGAGGATGGCTGTCAGTAAGTTCAAGACAGGGATCGGGTCAAGGGTGCATAAGCTTTAAACAAGGAGTTGTGCCAGAAGGTGCAAAGGCATGTCCATAGGATGGGTATTAGAAGACTTCTTCATCAAGTTGTAATAGTTTGTCCAAATTGCTGTGTATGTTTAACAGATTCATATTTTTACCATGCAATGTGGCCAAACTTTTAGTTGTATAAATGCATTGATGTTTAAAATGTGTATTGTTCTTCACAAAACATAAAGGAATCTGTCTTCACATGAGGAGGTTCCACCTCGAATGCAGGTTTTGCATTTCATATGTTTAACAGAAGATTTTGGAAAGTGACTTGAGAAGCATTTCTACCTTGTTGAAAAATAGCCTCCAACATGACAATACTGTCAAATATTCATGGGTGACAAAGTTGGTCAACCTAGTTGTGTGATCATATTTGCTAGGACATTTGTAGATTTGTTCTAGAAAGATCTTGTTCCACAGAGATCCAAGTCAAAGTGCATAAGTTACTCTGCAAGTTTATTTTAACGGAAGTGTTGAAGGCAGCGATGGGTCTGCAACAGTGGTATATAAGTAATTTACAATGTTTTTTTCACAAAGTTAGTAGTCATTGTCAAGCTGCAATGGTGCATCACAAGGTTAGAATATATAGCAGAATACAGGAAGCAATGATGAATATTAGTGGATGATACTTTGAAGCCTGTTAGAGGTATGATATGTTCAATAGGAAAAGCATGGATCACAGTTGGCTTAAGGTGGACATGCTTGTTGCATCACGTGTTGACTTCTACTTTAATGCTGTCATAAAAAATTGTAAGTCAAATAATATTTCACTATTTGAAAGTAACATTATTAACGTAGTTGGAATTTAATCAGGGTTTTGAATCTTTGATCAAGGGTGTTGGGATTTTACGATCTTGTTTCTGTTGCTTATATCAGTTTTCATCGGTTGGAATATCTTGGAAGGAAAATTATAATTACTTATATTTTTGAATCTATTTCTAATGGGTATAAATATATTTGATTGATTTTTAGTATATATTTTCTTATTTTTTCATTGGGAGCTTTCGTCCCATGCTATTTGTTTTCAAAATGTGCTTTTTGAGAAAAACATCTTCCTTTTTGTCTTCTTGGCAATGACTTAGACTTTTAACAATAAGGTTTTGCATGCAGAATTATTTTATTTTCTCTATTAGGTCTCCAAAAATATTGGATGGTAGAGTATTTATCATTAAAGTTTTCCCACAGGTCTTCTTGAAGATATATATTATAAACTTCTTGTGTGTGTCTGTTTCAAGAAATGTTGTCATTTTGCAACTGGGTTTGAAAAATTGTAATTGGGTATGGTTTTTATACACCTTTTTTGATTTACAGTTCAGAAGACATTTGTGATTTGCCCTTATGGTTGACGATTTATTGCTAATTTTGTTTATGTTTTGGAGCAGACATATGTGGCATTAAAGGTACAGAAGAGTGCACGGCATTACACAGAGGCAGCCATGGATGAAATAGCAATATTGAAGCAAATAGCTGAAGGGGATGTAGATGACAAGAAGTGCGTGGTCAAATTGCTGGATCATTTCAAGCACACTGGACCAAATGGGCAGCATGTGTGCATGGTTTTTGAGTTTTTAGGAGATAATTTGTTGACTCTTATCAAGTATTATGACCATAGGGGTATGCCCTTGCACAGGGTGAAGGAAATTTGCTATCATGTATTGGTAGGATTGGACTACTTGCATCGTCAACTTTCTATTATTCACACAGATCTCAAGCCTAAGAACATTCTCCTCTTGTCTGCAATTGACCCTGCCAAATATCCTAGGAAATCTGGTGCTTCACCTGTGCTTGTCACTAACAAAAATAAGTCCATATTCCCTATAAATTCTTCCCTCAAGGACGATAAAAGTGCAAACGGAGGGTTGTCAAGGAATCAGAAGAAGAAATTGAGACGCAATGCCAAGAAAGAAGCAAAAGCCTGTGTAAATAGTGTCAATGAACCAGAAAATGAATCTGCACCTGAAAATCAGAACGATGCCATTGAATCTCAAGCGGGGAAATTGGATGGAAATTCTCAAAACAACCTAGCTGACATTGCTTCAAGAAAACAAAGCTTGGATGTCTCTGTGGAAACAGTAGAGGTTGAAAAGCACCATAAAAATTACAGAAAAGCCAGTCGCACTACAAGACAGAGATTGTTGGCATCACTTGATCTCAAGTGCAAGTTGGTTGATTTTGGCAATGCTTGCTGGACCTACAAGCAGATCACTAGTGATATTCAAACAAGACAATATAGATGCCCAGAGGTTCTTCTTGGATCTAAATACTCTACATCAGTAGAAATATGGTCCTTTGCATGCATTGCCTTTGAGCTTGCAACCAGTGATGTATTGTTTGATCCTCATAGTGGAGACAACTTTGACAGAGATGAGGTATGAATATATTTTGTAGAAGTCTTCAGGTCCTTTGAATATGCAATTTCTTTTATAGTTGTGCTGTCTTTTGGCCTATCAAAACACTATTTCTAACTTCTTAGGAAGCTCTCTAATGGGGTCAAAGCAGAATACTGATTTATATTATTAGTATATCTCACTTATTGGAGCAGAAACATGATTTTCTCACCATTATGTTCACAAAATAATAAAAACGTATCAGAGTCAGTACACTTATAGTAAAATAACAATGTAGTATGGAAATAGCACTCTGTAAACTTGAAAGTAATATGATGTTGATAACACTTCGATAATTGCAGTATACCACTGTTGGCACTGACACTGTCACTCTTGGTATGATGCCCCGGAAAGTAAGTATTCGGTTTTGCTTTTTGTCTCCTCATCAGTCCTGCTGTATTTTTAGGTCTTAAAGTAGCAGAAAGTATCATGTTAAGTATCTTCTATTCATGGTCTATGTTCTTAAATCATAATATGATTTTGTTTGCATTCTTAATGATCCCAGATTGCTTTAGGTGGACGGTATTCTCGTGACTTTTTCAACAGGCATGGTGATCTAAGACATATCCGGCGGCTATGATTTTGGCCAATGAACAAAGTGCTTGAAGAAAAATATCATTTTCCTGAACAGGATGCAATTGATTTTGCTGATTTTCTCGTTCCACTCTTAGACTTTGTACCTGAGAAGCGACCCACTGCAGAACAAGCCCTTCTTCATCCGTGGTTTAATGTCGTACCTCGACTTCTTGAACCATCAGTTCCCTCTGGGAAAACCCATAATTGTAATGAGGCCATCCTGGAAAAGAAGATGAGTGATATTAGTGCAAGGGAGGCTGTGAAGAATGCCGAGGTAGCAATGGGAAATATTGTCATGGAAGGCAGTCAATCAGATGATGCTGGGAAGTCTTTAAAAGTTTCACAAGACAGAGGGAAGGTGTCCACAAATTTAAGATAGTTTACCTCAATAGAAACGAAAGATTGTGTTTTAACTGAAAGTTCAATTTGTATTATTGCACAACTATCTTGGATGGTGCTGAAGGATTATAGGCTTCTCTTGTTTTGAAGATAAGTTTGAAGGAAACAAGCATATTTGGTTTGCATGGAATTTTGGCACAATAAAGTGTGAGATCTGCCTAGTGTCTGCATTCCTCTTTCTCATATCTCTTTAGAACTTGGAAAGTATTAATGAGTGGTTTTAGCCTTTTAGGGTTTTGAAGATTGTCTCCAGTTTCATGATTCCTTCAGATTGCATTCTGGTTAATCAAATGTGAAGACACAGACTGTTCTTTGGCTTGCAAAGGGCTTGCCATTTTACTGTTCACTGTTACTCTCATCATCATCTTCTTTATCCATACTAGCCAGTTCTCCATCAGATGTGCCATCATCCTCATCATCATCTGCTGATGTGGCATCACACTCAATCGCACTAGAATGGACTCCTTGATTGACTGGATTAACCAAAGCCTCCAAGTTCTTTCTAGGAACACTAGGCTTCAACTTACAGCTATCAGAATCATTGTTAGAACTAGTGTTTGACCAAGGCTTCTCTGTTAATTTTTCAGAAACATGCTTGTTAGCACCATACGAACCCAGTGCAGAAACCAGAAAACCCAAGACAAACTTCAAACCCTCCAGATGGGTTTCATCGGCAGACAACTTGACCACCATATGCTTTCGCAGTAGGAACATCAAATGACAGGAATGCCTTCTCTAGACCCACAAGCAATGCATCAAGAATGTGATCACAAAGTTATCTTGATTTTGAATCAGATGAAGGTGACACTAGAGCATTGTTGAAAGCAATAGCTGAATCTCTTACTGAATTAGAGACTCCTGTTGACAAATTACCTACAGTTGATTGAGCAGTATATCCCAGCAGCATTTTTTCCAGCCATGAAGCCAAAGAAGATGAATCCATCAATAAGAAATTTTCTTGCAAGGTGTGTTTCAAGTTAATATAACTCGGATCACCTGTTAAAAGATTAACAAACAGCTGTAGCACCTTTGTATTCACTGACTCATTATGGCATCCATCCAAAGCATCAATTAAAGGCAAAAAGTTACCATTGCCTCCAAGAAATTCCCGGAACTTGTTGGATTGGTTCAACATCAATGAGTCCTCAGTGTTCCCCAAATAAAACTTAAGCAAAATGACTTTACTAGGATCCGTTCTCAGGCATTCCACCATATCAGTTGCACTTGTAAGTAGATGCTCTTTAATAGATAAGTTAACCTCCTTGCTTGAGTTCATTTCTTTTACCAGGCTTTCCATGTTCTTCAGCAAAAATAGATCACTATACATACATCTCTCTTCTATAGAGGGAATTAAATTATTGAACAGGATTCTACATTTATCATGTATACCCTCAAATAGCCTGTCAAACATTATGGTCATTATGACCTCAAGCAAACTATTGAAAACTTCTACATCAACCTCAATTCCCCCTAATGCATCTCTTGCTCTGAAAAATTGCTCAATTGTATACAAAAATCCCTCAACAGAGAGGGTAGAAGAGACCACAACTGCACTCCCTGGATGAACATGTGATGGGAAACCATGCAACGAGGAGCTCAGAAAAAGTTTGTTCAGGTTCCCTGTGTTTTATTTGCTCACAATTCCTCTAAAATTTATCAGAGTTCCAAGTACAGACTCCATAAGCTTAAAGCTAGCTCCTAGCTTCCCCAACAGCTCTTCCTGCTTTGACTTGTCATAACCTGCTTGAAGCAGCAAATTTAGTGAAAACAGTGCATCATCTTCGCATTCTTTTCCATCAAGAACAAAACGCACAGCTTTTCTCAGTGCCCCGACATGCATGCTCAAAAGGGATGTCAATATTTTCAGCAAAACGCTTGATTGCCCATCCTTCAATACACAAAAAACTAACTGCTCACAAAGTGTGAGTAATGAAGTATCTTTAGATGTCTGCTCTATCCAAAATGTGTCCTCTCTTGAAATTGGGATCTTTCTCAGAGACACTTTCCACAGACCTGCCTGGAGCAATGATAAAATTAAAGACAGCCATGCACTATGCCTTAAGAATAACCAACCCCTTTCCTTCACACTATGCTCTTTGTATAATGTTTGAAGCTGAGAGAGTATATCTAGAATGATATTTGCCAGCTGTGATAGCTCCCCTGTATGGCCAAAATGAACATTATGGCGCAGAATTCTGCTAAAACTTATGAAGTATTCAATTTCAAGGAACTTGTCTCTGCCCAATTCAGGACTCCATGGCAAAGCACCAGCTTCCTTAACATCAATATCTAATAGAGTGATCCAGCCAAGTACAAAACAATATCTTTCAAGTATAAGCTCATGCACTTGGGAAGCTTCCCTATTCTGCCACACTTCCAAAATGCGACAAACAACAGAATAGAGATCAAACCATATTAAACCTAGATCTTGAAGAACTTTGTGTTCTACAATACCCCAGTTATGAACCCCACTAACGTCAATCAGTTGCTGAAAGAGATCATCCATTCCATGCTCTTCTGTGACTCCCTCATTCACATTTATAACACTTTGTACCACATGATATACCCATGATTCTAAATAGCCTGTTCCTGTGGGAAGCTGAAAAGTTCCTCCTTGTGTAATCTGTATTAACTTATTTCTTATATTGAACATCAACCAGGATGGGAAGGTTGTAGAGTGGAGAATCATGTGCCGAAGAATCAACATCAGTCTTGAAATTAGCAAAGACCAGCAAACCAATTGAAGTGCTTGGGACCAAACTTAGGCCTATGGTTTGATGAGACATTATGTAGACTGAAATTTATTACTGACTATCTCTGGAGCATGTAGATCTAGCTCTTTCAGCAAGGGGAACGGACTTATTGAAGGTCAGAGTTGTCAAAATTCCAGTTTACCAATTCAGGAGCTATTTATATTTTGAAATTTGGAGAGATGAAGTATAAAATCCTTTTCAATATTACGAGAGAGACATTTGCTCTTGATTTCTTTGCAATGCTTGTGTTGGCTGCTTTAGTATTATGGTTTGAGATGAATCTATTTTCATCCACCAAACGGCATAAGCCATGTTTTGTGGAACTTGTTGCTACATTGTCGTTTAGGGTGGCTGAACTCTAAAGAATTGGTAGTTTTATTTGACTGAACAACGAGTTTGATAAAACTCGAGATATCAGTGTGCAGCTTGAAGTGTGGCTTTATATATTAATGTATAGCTTTTAATGTTTTAAATGTAACCAATGCTGTTTTTTTCCTCAATAGGTGATTTTTAAAAAAAAACACTTATAGCCGTCGGTTAAGCGACGGCCTGTAGGGAATTTTAAAAAAAAAATTCAATACTGTCGCTTAAGCGACGGTTTTCTTTGGTTAAGCGATGGTTTTCTTTGGTTAAGTGACGGCCAAGCTGTAGAAGCGACGACCTGTAAGTGTAGTTTTTTTTTTTTTAAATTCTCCACCGTCGCTTAACCGATGATTTATATTTAACCGACGGTAAATTGAGCTGTCGCTTAACCGAAGGATTGGAAAGATGTCGGATAACTGACGAAAATCCACCGACGCTTAAAAAAAACCATAGTGTCGTACATGCGACAGGGAAGTGTCGAAAATCCAACAATACGGCCATCGGATTTTTGGTCGAAATGTAGTAGTGTTCATATAGAGATAACACAAATTAATGAACCATTTTCCCATTAAGAACTTTGTACATGTTGGCCCTAGTTAAACAAGATGTGTTCATTTTTTTTTTGTATGAGGAATATGATTGCATATCCAATGAGTTGCAACACTTTTTGAAAACTAGTGAACTAAAGCATTTTATCCTCTTAAAGGGTGACCTTCCATGAAATGGGTGTAGGGGGATATTGAATGGTTGCATGAAAATAAGATTGCGTAATTGTTTAGGATATTTTGTTTCCTAAGCATGGTATATTTTTTTGCTTATTAGTATGTTTGGAAAAATAAATTGGATTTTATGCATGTTTGTCTTTGGATCTTATTGTCTTTTATTAGAATTAAAAATGATGAAATATATGTGTTAATATTGCTCTTCTTCCTGATTCTTAGAGGGTGCTAGCTCAATATAAGAGCACCTGCTTTACAAGCAGGAGATTGGTGGTTCGATTCCTCCATGCCCTAATGATATTCTAATGTATTTTTAAAGGTAAAAAATGTAGTAGTGCAAGATGGATGCAATATTAGACGCAATACTAAATGAAAAACATGATGTAAAAGTGGACGTCACACCAAACACAAAAGTGGACACAAAATACGACCTTATGTCAGACGCAAATGTGGACACAAAAATGGATGTCACACTAAACGCAAAATTGAATGCAAAAAGAGACTCAACACTAGACACAATTAATGACTCAAAACTAGATGTAATAATAGGTCCAAAACTAGATGCAACAATAGATAAAAAAGTGGATTCCTAACTAGATGTAAAATTGGACATTAAATTGACCACAAAATATGGTGTATCGATGGACATAAAACTAGGCGTAACACCAGGTGCAAAATTGGAAGCAACATTTGGCGCAAACGAAAACTTAAAACGAGACACAATTTTAGATGCAAGACGGGACAAAACATTGGATGTAAAACTAGACGTAATATTGAATGCAAGATGGGATGCAACATTGGACACACAACTAGATGCAATATTAGATACAAACATGGGCGCAAAACTAGGCGCAACACTGGGTGCAAAATTGGGTTCAAACATAGATGTAAAAAAAGACATCAATCAGGATGCAACACTAGGTGCAAACCTAGATGCAAAATATGATGTAAAATGAGATGAAACATTTGGCACAAACATGGATACAAAAAAAGACGTAAAACAAGATACAAAATTAAATGCAAATGGGGATGCAACACTATAAGTAAATTTTGATGCAAAACTAGATGCAATATTGGGCCTAAAATTGGATGCAAACCTAGATGCAGAATTGGACACATAATTTTATGTAAAACATGGTGCAAAATTGGGTGCAAGACTCGATGAAAAACTAGGAGCAAAATAAGACGCAACATTGGATGCAAAAATGAGCGTGAAACTGGGTGCAAACAAGGATGTAACAAAGGACGCAAAAAAAGATGCAATAGAAGTTGAAAAATTGGGCGCAAATAAAGGCGTAACATTAGATGCAAAAAATTGGGTGCAAAAATGGACACAAAAATGGATGTTAAAAAGGACGAAAAAAAAGATGCAATAGACGGCGTTTTACGAAAATGTACAATAGCACCTGGTTTAGCGCTGGATTGTTCACCACAATTATGAAAAAATTACACTAAAATCCGGCGCTAAATTCGACGCTAAATCCAGTTTTTGTTGTAGTGCTTATAGCCGCATCAGCGGGTCTCAAACAGGCAACGGGCTCTGCAAGACCATTAAGTTTATCGGAGTCAGAAGAGCTAGAACCTAAACTCTGGGTGGAATAGCTCCCAGTTAGTGAGCGGAAAGACATCAACATCGAAAACTTAGCACGTTATACAGCCGCAAGGGTGGAAGAGGAAAGGCTACAGACAAGTGACGAAAACGCGACGAAGCATCGATGGGCGAAGCATTTACATGGCAGATACCTAGTTTTATTTGGGAGCCGCAAGGGTGGAAGATAAACAGACTACAGCCTCCGATCCCAAACATAAATTTTTCTATGACTCCATATCAATAAAAATGCTAAGTGTTCAGAACAACTTGAAGTTCTGTAGCGGTCCAAAAAACCTATTTCACTTCTGAAATAGCGGCCTTACGAAGATCAAATGTCATGATTCAACCTCGACCAACCTTTGATATTCTAAACAAGTCAACAATTTGACGCGACAATGGAGAAATCACGATCCTTCTGCAGAATAATCATCGTTCAATTTCCGTGATGAAGGCTTCCTAAGGAAACATGGTCTCAATACGTTGTTTAAGTGTCCTTCAGAACAGTGGCTAGCATGAGAGATAAGCTCCTGAGAACAAAGCAAGAAATCGTAGCTCAAAGGGGAAACAAACCAAATTCGAAATCCTGCAACCCACAGCAGTTTCAAACATAAGCAATTTTCCAAAAGCAGGAAGAGAGTTAACCTCAAAATAGCAAAACAAAAAGAGTTCATGGATCCAAACGATTCTAGGCAATGCTGAAAATTAACAAGTGGGGTCCAAAATTTGAAAATTTGGGGAAACAGTTGCAGCTACAACAGAATCATGGATGGGATAGGACTTGGAGTTTTTCCATGTTGGAGTTTAGTGCCTTTGGGATGGAAATTTAATGTATTCAAATTTGTTAATGGGAACTCTGTTGTGGCAAACATGACTGGTATCTCTCGACAGGCTCTGTGTATTGTAAATAAGTTTATTTTATGAGAATGTGGTAGGACCATTGCTTGGAATGGGGTAGCACCATTGCTTGTGATGGTGCAACAATGAGTTTAATCAGCTGTGTAAAAACCTTAATGGTTTTGATAATGATTTGTGTTTATTTAAATAAACAATATTTTCATACTATGTTGATTTTGTGGTTATAATTATTAATGGACTGTGTGGATTTGAAATCATTGTTTGTGTTATTTGTATGGATGAATGTTGACAGCGTTTTTGGCTTTGGGTCCATGCCATATGTGGCATTGGCGTTCCCGCCATTTGAGCTACGATAGTGTATTGGTTAATTGCATTATCAATTTTATGGATGAAACTTGTTCATGGATAAATATTTATGTTAACATGTAAGAGTCATGATAGGGTGGAACCCTTCGATGGTGTCATTGCTATTCTTATAGCGTTGACAGGGTTTCGTTTACTGGTTAAAAGTTTGTTAATAGGCTGAGTGTTGTAGTTGCAAAGTGTAAACTTAAATCAGCTTTGATCTCTATGTAGCGAGTTTATGTATTTAAATTATAGCTTGTGTGTGTGTGTGTGTGTGTGTGTGTGTGTGTGTATTGTGGCTTGATAGTGGAACGCTACGACGTGAGTTAGAAGACTTAATAACGAATCCTGTAGGATTCATCATGGTAAATTTTGAATAAACAGACCCTACAGGAATTGATCCTGTGTAGTTTATAGTTGTGAGGGTTTATAATAGTAAGGATTTGATCTGGGCATAACGCCTATAGGAATCGATCATGTGACCTCTGTGTATTTATATTTATGTTTTTAATGGATATTGTACATAGTATTATGGTTGATTTATTACAATGGTATTTCATTATGGCATGCAATTCTTATAATGTAGCTTGTAAATATTTAAAGGGTTTGATTTTTTATACATGCAATAGATTTAATATATTGATAATTTATTTACCACATACGATTTCATGGATGTAGTTAGTATAATTAAATATGGTTTGATTTAATGTGGATTAGATATTTTTTAATCTTGATTCTTGATAGAAATATATACAGACCCTGAGAGGTCCTCGATGGTTTTTAATTTAGTTTTAATTCTTTGAATTTATGATTATCTGCAGCATAGAATAATGTGTATATAATATTGATTAATTAGAATACAGTTCTATTTACTATACTTTAGCTAACTGCGTTTTATATTTAGGGTTTGTTTATAACTTAACCTGAAATAGTCTTTTATTCCTAAGATTAGCTCAGTTGGCAATATGAAATCTGCCAATACAGTTCATAGGTAAATAAGCATATAGGCACTATTAGAGTTATTTCTAAGTTATAGGAAAACAAACTTTATGCTATAAATAAATGCAGAACTAAGTATAGAAGAAGTAAGCCTAAATAATTATTAAATAAGAATTAATTTGCAGGAATAGAGTTATAAATAAAATATAAACCCTTAAATATTTTCACACGAAACATTTATAAACATAGAGTTATAAATATAATATAAACACTTGCATATTCTAACTAGAAATTATACTAGGTAATGAAATAGGAATTCAAGAACCTCATACCTGAAAGGTGAAGCTATTCCAATGGCTGAAACCTGCACACTCAATTATCTAGCATTAATAATTCACAGGCAAATCTGACCTTTGTATATATGACTGAATCATTTGGAAACTACCACGTTCCACCCAACCATAACCCGGAACCGTTCCTAGTTTTAATCTGGATCACCGCGAGCTGGTTCCAACATGCAAGTAGCTTAGAGCTCCTAAGGTAAGGCTTCCCTAACTGGTATATCAGTTCTAGATAAGTTCTCCTTTTTCCTCTTAGAAAAATGTTCTCCAACAACTCTCTTAATAATAATCAGGCAAAATAATGACTCCAAAATGATGGAAGAGATTCCCAAGCCTCTATTTGGCTTGGGTATTTCTAGGCAGACTTTCGAGTCAAAGGGGTAGTTAAATCAAGAATCATTTGATTTCTTGATTTAACCATTTTATTTAATTTAGGTACTTTTTCATATTTAACTTAGGAACCTTTAACTAGTTCCTATTTGTACTTTTGCAGGTCTTATAATATTTAATTTCCCTTTCGTAATAATAATAATAATAGATGGAGATTTTCCTTCTTTCTTACATTCTTAATAATATTACTATGCTTACACATTACACATACCATGTGTTAGTGCCAAAAATTGTTCTCAGACTACAAAAGAACAATCCAACACAATCTCATAAAGCAAAATTAAGTGAAATAGGTTTTTTTAGGGTTTTGGTTGTGCAGTTTGTAAACAAGAGGGTAAAAACTTCACAAGCCTAAGGCAAACAATAAATCATGCAACAATGAAGGACTGAGATGCATAATATATAAAACACAAACCAGAAACAATAAGCACAACATTGAATTTCATCCAAGGTTAACAAGCATTTCATGAATAATAACCTCAAACAAGAAATGAATATATCAACTGAGTGATTAAACCAATCAGAAATGAAACCAGCAGATAGGATAAATAGGGCTTATAGTTTGCATATATTCCATAATCAGTCATTCAAAATACATAAGAGTTTTTGACACTTAGCTCCATAAATAGTAGCTTGATAGCCTCCCCTTGTACAAAAATTCAAAACCCCATTCTTTTTCCAGCCTTACTTTTATCATGGTTTCCCATAAATAGTTACATAACTGAAAAAACTACTTTTATGTCATACTGCCGAATTACTCAATAAAAATATAGTCATACAAATTAAGCTAACTTTTTCAAAGACTACCAAATAACCACTATTTTTAAAGTACTTTACAAATCCTTAGCAACCTCTGCCAAAATATCTATCCCTTGTAAAGCTTGAGTCTTCTTTCTTGTTTTCTGATGATCAGCTTCCAGGTTTTTGACTCTTTTTGAAAGCTCCTGATTTTCTGTGTTGGGTCTTGAATGGTTTGCTTCAATTCTGCATACAAACTTTGTGTCTGTCTTTTCCTTTTCAAAGCTTCCTTAGAAACTGCAATTAATTCTTGATAGTGGCTATTTACCTCCTCTAAATATTCTGTTAGCAGTCACTAACCCCTCATTTGTTTCATGCAGGTATTCTATCTGATATTTGTACTATTTAATACTTCTCTGCAAATTCTCATTCTTTGAAACAATGCACTTCCCTTCTGAAACTGGATGCATTTCTTCTGGCATCCAAGGGATTTTCAATTTCTAAAAAATCTCTTCATCTTCCTCTAGCTGCTCCGTCATAGCCACAGGAACCCCTAAAGATTCATTGACTTCAACACTGCATTGGGCTGATGGCTCTACAGCCTTTTCTTTCTCTGCACAAAAACTTGATATGATTGAATGCTACTTCTTTGAATCATGTTTATGATGGTTTAAGATTATCTTCTTTCGAACTTCCTTAAATATATCTGAAATTTTGGTTTCAGTGAAAGATAACTTATCTTATGAAATAATTTGTTCCTTACCCTTCATCAACTTTAAATTTAAATCTTCATTATCTTGTAACTCTTCTTGAGATGAAGAGTCTTCAATTATTGTAATTTTATTCCGAGCTAGTTTACGGTTTAACAATTTTTTCATATTCAATCTGAGTTTATTCTTGGGTCTAGTCTTAGGCCTCCAACCTGCCCCAATTTCCCGTAACATGCTCAAATTTTTTCCTTGATGTTTGATAGAAGCTAGCTAAACTACCTTTCTTTTTATCCCTCATGACATTACCCATTCTTCAAACTGTTTCTGTACATCATGTTCATTATCAACCCTAGCTTCATCAAACAATGAATTTTCCTTATCTTCTGACTATACTCCCATAGGAACTTGTTCCCGTTCTTTCAAATTTTCATTTACTTCCTGGTTTACTTCTACATGAAGACTATTTTCTACATGCTCCAAATCCTTCATTTATGCCTTTGATATTTCAGTTTCCTCAATATTAGTCTGTTGTTCATCTTCAACATTTTCATCTCTTTGGGTCATAGATTTTCCTGGTACATTATCCTCTTCTATCTCGACTATGACTCTCTTCTTCAGTTTCTTGACCAAATTATGTCCTTTATTCAACTTTCTTTTCTGAGCTTGGTCTTCTTTCTCTAATTGAAACCCAGATCATAATAGAAAATAATCCCATGTTTTTCCTTCTTTTGAAGCACAGTACTTATGATTAGCTTTATTATACCATGATGAAATATATATTGTTTAGTATGGTCTTGATGCTCCTTTACCCTGCTGGACATCTTTTGCATACTTTTAAGGAAAAAGAAAGTAAGGTTCATCTTTGCTTCATGGTTAAGATGCTGCAAAAACCTGAAATGATACTTAAATACAAATGCAAATATTTCTTCACAAGTTATATAACTTTGCATAATTTATATTGGTTCTCTCCACTCTGGTTTGAACTTCTAGATATTGACTCCTTTACCCCAGTCTGAAACAACATCTAGAAGCAAGTAATTATGTGCATCAAAGGTAAAAGGTACTTTTTTTAACCAATATTCAACTTCATCTAGTATCCCTGTAGCCTCTGCTATTAGTTCTCTGGTCAATTTAATCTTTAAGGTGTCAAAAGTAACAATATATTTATCCAATCCCTGAGCAAACTTATATGAGACCTCTGTGTGATATCCATCAATATTCTCAAAAAAGCTTAACCATCCTACTTCTAAAAATAATCTTGCACAGTCAGGGAAAGCTTGAACCCAAGACATATCTGAGGGTTCATGTTTGTTTGTTTTCCCACTCCTCTTCATTTTAGATAATTGAACTTAAAACTTGCTTCCTTCAATAAAAGAACTTTAACTCTATTCAAACCTTGGCAATTTTAACAGACAATGATATGTTGAGAAAACTAAACCCCTTAACTGGATTTTATCACTCAAATTGATAAGTATCTTAACTCTATTCACAGAGAAAATTCGACATTGAGCAAAAATTGAGTTTATATACTATCGTTCTTAATTAAACTCCATAATTAATCTTCTGTCAACGCAAACCCAAATACATTGAATATGATAGTAATTCGCCTCATACCTGTCAGAATAGTGGATTCAGCTACTAGAAATATGTTTTCATGTCTTCTAGGTGTCCAATTTCATTCTTAAATCTTTCTGTAACCGCCACAACAATGCCAAACAGTTACCCTTTAAAGCCCTGAATTATCGACCTTCTTCAATCTTTGATTACAAACTGCCAGAACTTAGCCACGACCTCTATGCTCTTCATGCACTTCAGGAGATGCGTAACTAAAGGCAAATTTTCCTCATCATGGATAATTATTACTGTTCCACTACTCTATATCTCATAAATTCCAGACCACTGCAACTTACCCTAATGATTCCTTTCCTAAACTGTTAACACTTGTCACAATGATTACTCTAGCTGAAAACACGTATCAAACTCATTAACAAGTGTGAATGACCTCTCCTATGCACAAATTTCAAATATTTTGAGCCAAAAACCATGATTTTCAAATAGCGCAATTTTCTTGTAGTGCACGTGTTTAACTTTTTTGGGCTTGCACTACAAGAATACATGTTTTATAATTTTCAAAATAAAACTAGAAACAAAGGGTTAACTTTGGTTAAATGGCTTAAAATAAAACCTTATGATATTTTTTAGAACCTTTAAGTCATATAAACATCCTACAAGTCCCTAAAAACTATAAATTTCGCTAAGTAAAACCAAAATATGAAAACCTATGAACTCAAATATAAATACAAACATAAAAATCAAAGAAAATATTTAAAAGAACCTAAAGTCCAAACCTAAAAATGAACAAAACAATGTTTAAAAAAAACAAATGCTTTAAAATGAGAAGCAAAAACAGGCTATAACATCTGGCTCCTGCTGTGGGATAAAGTCCTCCCTGTGAGGCTTCAAGAACCTGTAGATCAGTGCCTTCTATGTTGTAACTGCAACTGCCTGCTACTCTGCAAAAATTCTGTTGGGTCATGGAGTCTTTATTATACTCTTCACACTGGTATATACAATGAAAATCCAATATCTATCTCAAAAGCTGTAAAAATGTTTGAGGAAACGCCCATTAACTGGATTAGACATTTCCTCACCATCCAACGTCTGTAACACAAAATTATTATTCTCTAAAATATTTGATACTATGAAAGGACCAAACCATATATTATCAAACTTGCCATGCTTTCCTTTCTACTCCTTTCTAGCATCCCATATCAAAACCATATCTCCATTTGAAAAGGTGTTCTCATTGATCTTTCTATCAAACCTTTCTTTGATCTTTGTCTTGTACTGTTAGAATATAATCCGTAGGGATTATATATTGTAAATAAATAAATAAAGAATCGGAAGCTGAACAGTTACGTAGGAATATGGATAGGTTGGTCAGAATCTCAACCACCGCCTGAAATGTATAATTATATGCATTGGCATTGGAATAATAATCAATCGGGATTTATTACCTATCAGTGGTATCAGAGCGCTACCATAACTCCTGCCTATTGCCAGTCTGCTCATTCATCTTCCCTTTGTCCATTCGTTTCAGGCTGCCTACTACTCAGTCTGCCAGTCGCAGGTGTTATCCCTAAAGTTGGACCTAAACTACAGGATCCAAGCTTAAGGAAATCTTTGATTGAAAGAGTTCAAATCAGATGAAATCAAATCAAAAAATAGAGGTTGGTATTAAACCAGGGCAAAAAGATACTTACAGACACTAGGCTACTGTCACTTGTTTGTACAGTTTGATACAATTTAAGACTATTGAAATCAAAACATTCACACACAATTTACAATGAACAAATCTGGTATATAACAGATGGGTAAATACAGGTATGTATAAGATAATCAGAGTATTTAAGCAGTGGTTGGTATGAATTAGAGCTACAGGGAAATGAAACAATTCTGTATAACATAAAAGCAATGACAATGTTCAACATCAAGGTTTTATGATCCTAAATATGAAGTGAAACTATTACTGTTTGTATAAAGGAAAGATAACTGTCAACTTATAACAAGAATCATGCATTGGAATGTGAGTGACCAAGTACACAAAATATTTATCAAAGAGACAGTTCATAGAGTACAGCAACAAATCAACATCAAATTCATTCAAAAACTAAAACCTGTAATTTGAAGTTGCAAGGATTTCATGAAATACAGAGGTATTTACAAGTGCTCCAACATATCTCCCAAAATAGCCAACCCCTTCTCACTAGTTCGAGAGCTGTTTTTGTATCAAAAAATATTCTATCTAAAACTAACAATAGATCCTATAAGTTTGGATCGACCTCCTTCAAAAGTGGGAATAATCCCTTACAAAGTGATTTTACACTACATGTGTCCTACAGATGTCACACATCATTTTACAAGTTCAAAATAAAACAACTTTCAAATATCTACAAGCTTCTAGAAGCTTCAGCTAAAGTGGCCAAATCATTGAGCACCTGGGAGTGCCTTTGAAGTCTTGCCAATTCCATGTCTTTGTCCTTTTCCTTTTCCTGGGCTTTGAAATGCTCAAGCTGCTGTTGCATAGCTCGTTTCTCTTTAAGGATATTTCTGGAAACCATCAACAGTTTTTGAAACTCTGCCTCCTTTTCTTCCATATCCTCCCTTAACCTTTTGTTTGCTACCAGTAGCTTTTCATTGATCTCCTGCAAGTATCTGGTTTGTTCCTTGTATGTTTGAAGGGACCTTTGGCATTGACCAAGTTCTGGAATCACATCTATATCTTCCTCTCTCATACAATCTTTGTCTTCTGGCAGATGTCTTAGTTTTGAACCCTCAACAAGCTTATTTGGTTCCTCTGTACAGAATATTTCTGGTATGGCACCTGCCACTCCTTGTATGTCAATGAATTCCTCCATGTTCTCAGAATGTTTATCTTCTGCTGTGTTTATGGTTCCTTCACTGGCTGCGTCTTCTATAATCACAACCTCTCTAGCACCTTCCTGTGCTATTCTTTCTTCTTTCTGCAGTTAATCCCTCATTCTAGTCCTTGGTTTATCTTCATTAAATAGTTGTTTGCAAATTGTCTTTTTAGAAGTTATACTTTTAAATATATCACTAAGCTTTTCTGTACCTTCTCGTATGCAGGGTGTTTCAGGATCAACACTGCTCTGTACAGCATTTATTTCTTCATTTTTATCCTTCTGATTTGCATCTGCAGGGTTTTCTATTTGTTGGCTGGCCTCATCCATCATTTTCTTACCCTTTTCTTTAGGGTTCTCACTGAAACCTAGCTCTGCCAATAAAGAATTCCATGACCTTCCTTCCTTTTCCAACTTGGTTAACACCAACAGCTTAATTAATCCTTGATGATAGATTGATCTGGCCGTATGCAATGGGTGTTTTTGTACCTTAGAAATCATCTTTTGAAGGCTCTTAAGAAGGTAAAAAGGGAGATTTAGCTGTATAACACCATGAATGTGCAGTAAAAGCTTCAAATGACATTTTAAAACTCGATCATACCTTCCATCGTAGGTAATGTAGTTCTGGACCACTTCTAATGGTACTCTCCATGCTGGCTTTATTCTATTGACATGCACGCCATTCTTCCAATCAAATTTTTCATTACCAAGAACCAAAAACTCACTGAAGTCTTCTTTGAATTCCTTTTGCTTGAACCACCTCTCACCTTCTGCTGGAACACTGATAGCTTCAGCAATAGAGGTTTCATTAACCCTCACAGTTAAACTCTGCAACTGGACTCTATCATCATCATAATTCTCAATAAAGGCCATTGTTAACTGAGAATGAAATCCCTGTAATTTGTCACAGAAACTAAACCAACCTGATCTTTGTATCAATTTAGCAGATCGTGGAAATTGTTTAATCCACTTAGTATTGCTGGGCTCCAGTCTGCATATAAAACCTCCAGGTCTTTTCTTTACAATCAGCTCTGGCTCTTCCTCTCCAATCTCCTTCGACATTTTGAAACCCTACAAGGATTTCCACTTAACTGTGAAGAGTAATAATACTTTATGTCTTAAACAAACAGAGGCAGTTTGCTGCAGACAGGCTCTGTGCTAACACCTGGGATGTGGCTACATCTCTTCTTGTACTGGAGGTCAAACTTTGTAAACAAACAGAGTGATAATTCTGATGAAATTTGCATTAAACTAATAGTAAGTCTTAACCCTGAAGACCCTGTCAAACCCTGAAAATATTCACGCAGTGCTATCTTGAACAGAGTATTTCATACAATGGCTAAATGCTGAAGCAAACGGTGTTGAAATTGAAAATGCAGGTAGGAATATACACCATATATTATAATCCTGAATTTACACGCTGCTCTAGGGTTTTGCAAAGTAACCATAATTTTCTGAATATTCACATAATGCTGCTCTTAACCAGGAAACTCTGTCATTCAAAAAGCCCTCAAAATGTATATCCTGCACAGGAGATCTTATAGTGATGTAGAGTCTTCACTCTGTAAATCGAACCCAGCATTGCTGAAAATGCAAATAAACAAATGGGTATACTTCCATCCGAACCCTGCAAACTCTAGGGTTCCAACATAAACCCAGCTTTCCTGAACCTGATATAATACAGCTCGTGAAGATGAACAATGAATGAAACCAGCGCTCACATACTCCTTTTCAGCAGACAAATGAAACACGAATTGGGGGAAAATGAGTATTTAGCTATTTCTGCCACGATAACCAGCAGCATTCATTGCCTGAACGGTTCCATTTGTGAAAAGACACCACCTGTGTCCCTTTATTATTGCTCTCGTATTGACTCATCATTTTATGGTAAAGAACATAAAGACATAAAAAATGCCGAATGTTCATGCTTAAAACATATATTCGATACTATGAGAAAGGTTTATATCACTCAGAAATTTCATAACATAAATCATAAACCTTTCGAAAACACACCATATGTATATTATACCATCAAAATTCAATTTGCTGCGCGCTCTCCAGATGCTGCCAGTTTGGGAATATGCTGCCAGTTTGTAAAAATCTGCCATGTAATACATAATCCTTTGCACATACATAGGTTTTTAGTTACTGAATAGAACTCTTAATGATTTAAGGTGCCTAAGGGAAACGTAAGGGCTAACAATCAATCATAAAAAACAAAACAAAATGAAATTTAAAACAAGAAAAACCAATGCAAATCCAAAATTTGAAAAGACACACTAGAAACAACCCTAGAGATAACAGCAGGCATTTCTCCTGCCAACCTGCATACATTCATCGTATGCGTTACAATTCCTTCATGTTGAGTTTTTTAGAGACTCCTCCATTTTTTTGATTGAGAGTCTTTCAAATGGTGCGGCTTCGCTGTTTCGAGCCTCCTCTCGTTCAATAATAGTTTTGCCTCCCCATCCTTCCTGAAAAAAATTACGCCGACCCACTAGATTTTGGCTGCCGAGTTTCTCTTTCCTTTTCATCATAGGGTTTGGGTATTTGTCGCTGAAAATTATGATTATTGTGGCCGTTCTGGTGAAACTCATCACAGTTGGTTTCGATTTGCAGAATCTGTGTGTATTTGGTCCTGTGTTGAATCCATTCTACGGCATGGCTGAGTATTCCAAATAAATATTTTTTTTCTATAGGGTTTGTATTGAGGGTTTATTGTATTGACGGTTCATAAACCCTAATTCCAGTGCGTGAAGGCACTCTTGTGTGACTTTACTGTCTCATTTCAAACCTGATGTAGCTATCGCTTACCTGCCATCGTATTTTCTATGAGTGCGCACTCCATGTACAGACTTGGATGTTGCGGTCTATTATTTCTGCTGCAGCAGCATAAAATTAGTATTATTATTATTATATAGTATTACTGCGTTGAAGACTCTGGTGTATATGATGCGTTGAAGGCTGTGTTGAAGAGCGTGCTGTGTGAAGCGAGCTGCGACCTGCTATGACATGTTACACCTGCTGTGACCGTGTTGAAGAATGTTGAATCGTGATTGTGTGAAGATTGAGGCTACATGGTGAATAAAGACGGCGTGTTGAAGTGAAGGCTACGTGGTGAATAAAGGCTGGGTGGTGAATAAAACAGCATGTTGAAGTGAAGGTTGTGTGGTGAAGTGAAGGCTGCGTGGTGAATAAATCTTCTACTTTGAGTGACCTCTATGTGGAACCAGCGATCTCAATGAGATGGGTGCTACTTATTGAAGAGGTCCGTGACCTGACTGTTGTATTGAAACTTTGATTTCACTCCTGAGAGCTGAAAAGATATAGATGTAAAGACTCCTGCCTTCTCTCATATGCGTGAAGGATGATTGGTGGAATGGGCCCATGGACGCTGTAAATTTGAATTGAAATGTGCTAAGGAATCATGCTCATGCTCAATTGTGTGGAGGTAATACACTTTATTCAGTATTGAAATTGGTCATTGGAAATACAAAAAAAAACCCTAGTTTTTCCCGTGAAGTGCATAAACCCTAATTTTTCCCTAATTTAGTGCTGGAGTGTGAGTGGTAAATTCTGCAAACTTTTTCATTTGTGTTGAATGAAAGAGGCCCATCAATGCTGTCATGAATGTTGTGACTGTTGTGTATGAAGTTTGATGCGGCTTACCAAGTGACATTTGAATTAATTTGAAGGTTATTTTTTCCCTATAAAAGGGTTGCATAATAGACCACGTTTACAGCATTTGAGCTATCATTATTTCTGCGGGCAGAGACAAACATTGAGCTCAACATGGGAGCTGAGTGAAGTGACTATTGAGTGGGAATTATACAAATATTTTCATGTGTATGAATTAAGAATAATGCGGTTGTATGACCCGCTTTTGTATGAGCATGGTTGTTGTGTATTAATAAATTGTGATGACCGAGTTGAAGAAAGAAGACTGCTGCAAACATCCACTTGAAAACTGAAGTTGTGACCACATTCTATGTAAAAGTAGATTGCTGAGACTGCCCATCATGTTGACAGCATATTTTCTGTGTCATTGTATCATTTTTAAAACTTGAAGTTGAGATTGTAAATCACCTTGGCAGAGACTGTAGACCTGCAAGGTTATTATTTTTTTTCTATTTCTCTTTGTCATATCAAGTTCATTATTGTAAATTACACTAACAGCTGTAAAAGATGCAATCTTTGTCATCAATAGTTGGTGCCACTCTCTCTGGCAAACAGAGAGGCTGAGGAAGAAGAAATTTCAGAGGCAGAGGGGGCAGAAGCAAAAGATCAGATTTGCAGTGCAAGCGTTGTTGAAAGACTGGGCACACATCAGATCAGTGTTGGGCTTCGTGGGACTCCATCAAAGACAAACATAACCAGAAGAAAGATGACCAAGATGCTAGTAAATCTTCTGATTCTTGTATTGTTGCACATTGTAATCTTGGAATTAATGAAATGACTTCACTTTCATCTTACAAAGATTGTTGGCTGCTGGATACTGGTGCAACATCACACATGACATTTAGAAAAGACTGTTTTGAAGAACTTAATGAATCAATAGATGGCATAGTTTACTTTGCAGATAAGTCAAGTATTAAACCAAAGGGAATGGGCACCATTCGACTAAAGATGACTGGATTCCCTGATTTCTTGTTGAAGAATGTCTTTTATCTTCCAGAGTTGCAGAGAAGCCTGCTGTCCTTGATGGAGATATGACAGCAAGGCCATTCCATCCACATGTTTGATGGAATTGTAGAAATAAGAAATTCCTATGACAACCAAGTCATCATGACTGGATATGAAGATGGGAAGCTGGTGAAGCTAAAGGGTTCATCTGCAAGAGTTCAGAACTATGCCTACCTCTCTTAGCATGGAGAAGGTAATATGTCATCTAGCTCATTGTGGCATACAAGATTTGGTCATCTAAATTATAACAGTCTTCGTTTGTTGAAAAAGAATGGTGTATTTGGCTTGCCCACCATTCCCAAAGAGAAGAATAAATGTGATGCATGTATATTAGGGAAACATAGTAAGCTGTCATTCCATGAATCTAATTTCAGAGCAAGTAGGAAATTAGAGTTAGTGCATTCTAATTTGTGTGTCCCAATGCCAACTCCTTCAGCAAATGGCAATAAGTATTTTATGACATTTGTTAATGACTACTCAAGAATGTGCTGGATTTACTGTTTAAAGACAAAATCAGAAGCATTTCAAACATTCAAATACTTTCATGCATTGATAGAAAAACAAGCACAATCAAAAATTGGTACACTTCGTACTGATAATGGGAAAGAATACACTTCAAATGCTTTTGAAGATTATCTTCGCCAACATGGATATGCACATCAGACTACAGTTCCCTACAATCCTCAACAAAACGGTGTAGCAAAAAGAATGAACAGAACCATAATGAATATGGTTCGCTCAATGATGTTTTTCAAAAATGTAAAACTAATGTTTTGGGGTGATGCAGTAAAATGTGCAGCATATTTGAGAAATAGAAGTCCCTCAAATGCTCTTGATGACAAGACTTCACATGAAATGTGGTTTGGCCATATCCCTTCAGTCAGGCATCTCAGATTTGTTGGTTCCACCTGTTATGCCTTGATTCCAAAGGAGCAAAGAAACAAGCTTGGTGCTCGAAGCAGAAAATGCATTTTCCTGGGGTACGAAGAATACTCCAAGGAATACTGT
>LPNX011215328.1:143503-216080 GCA_001517045.1 Pseudotsuga menziesii | reverse complement strand
CTTATGTTGTTGGCATACTTTCAAGGTTCATGCATAAACCTTGTGAAGGACACTAGTCAGCTGCAAAAAGAGTTCTAAGATACTTGAAGGGGACTCAAGAAGTTGGACTCAAGTATTCTAAAGTGGATGACTTCAAACTTATTGGGTACTCAGACTCATATTTTGATGGTGATAAGGAGACAGGAGTATCAACTTCTGGATACACTATGAGTCTTGGATCAGCAGTTGCCTCATGGAGATCACACAAACAGTCAGTTCCAGCAGATTCAACAACAGAAGCAGAATATGTGGCTGCAGCTAAAGCAACGAAAGAAATAGTATGGCTCAGGAAGATACTTGAAGATTTGTAAGAAAAACAAGAGGACTCCACACCATTATTGATCGACAATACTTCTGCAATCAACCTGGCTAAGAATCCTAGATTCCATGATCGAACCAAACACATCAACACAAAGTATCATTTGATTCGACATCATGTAGAGGCCAAGACAGTCCATCTTCGACATTGTTCCACAAATGATCAAATTGCAGACATCTTCACCAAAGCGCTTGGACGAGAAAAGTTTGAAAGATTCAAAAACATGCTCAGACTTACGAACACCCCTTCGGATTAAGAGGGGGATTGTTAGAATATAATCCGTAAGGATTATATATTGTAAATAAATAAATGAAGAATAGGAAGCTGAACAGTTACGTAGGAATATGGATAGGCTGGTCAGAATCTCAACCACCGCCTGAAATGTATAAGTATATGCATTGGCATTGGAATAATAATCAATCGGGAGTTATTACCTATCATTTACATCTGAGCTTTTTCCTCTATTGTTTCACATTTCTTCTGTAATTCTATCATTGCATAAATTCTTCTTTGAATATCACTGGGTTCTTCTTGACTATCTTGAAGAAATTTCATCACTAGAATAGCAAGTTGAACAGGAAACACTACATTAGTACCATATACCAATTGAAAAGGAGAAGTTCCAATTGCCTTTTTAATTGTTATTCTATCTTCCCACAATGCATATTTTAACCTTGAGTCCCATGATCGTTTATTCTTCTTCAATAAGTTCTTGATACTTTGAATAATACTCTTATTGGTTGACTCAGCTAACCCATTTCCCCAAGGATAATAAGGTGTTGAGTGTTTCAAAACAATCACATTCTTTTCACAAAATGCCACAATATCTTTAGACTTAAAATCTTGTGCATTATCAGTCAATAACTTCTTGGGACATCCAAATCTGCTAAGAATATTGTCCTGAATAAAATCTATGATTACCTTGTTTGTTGCATTTCTTGTGGGGATAGATTCTACCCATTTAGTGAAGAAATCTGTAGCTATCAAAATCCATTTATGCTACCCTGAAGAAGAAGGATTTATCTCCCCTATGAAGTCCAAACCCCACTGCTGAAAAGGGCATTCACTGCAATAGACTTTAATGGTAAAGAAACCAACTTCTGCTTGCCAGCAAATTTTTGACATGGGATACATGCTCTTACTTGTTGATATACATCGGAGAATAAAGAAGGCCAATAGTATCCGGCTCTCAAAATTTTATAAGTTGTTGCCTTCCAATACTTATGTCCCCCACAAGCAACTTCATGTGATTCAAGGATTACTTCTTCAATTTCTGGATTATCCAAACATCTAAGCAAAATACCCCCTGCATCTTTCCAAAATAGTTGTTGTTCTATCAAACAATATTTAGTAGTTTTCAACTTCAATGACCTAGAAGCTTTCTTGTCTAGATGTTCTAGACATTGTAAATACAAAAGAAAGTGTACAATATCTGCATACCATGTGGATTTTGCATAGTGGTCTATAATTCTTTCCTTCTCCTTCTCTGCTTGCAATTCTTCTTGTGCAGGCTATTCTGCCATGAGATGAAGACCTAAAGCTTGACAATTTGAATCGGCTAACAATTTAGCCAAACCCTGTCCCTTCACTAACTTTGTAGGATTAATGTCCACATCATATTCCATTATCTTTGCAATCCATTTATCCCTTTTTCCTTCACTATCAGGTTGATTCAATACATCCTTATTGGAAGCATTAGGAACATAATGTGGAAATTGAACCCAGTGATAGATTAATTTTACTCACAACAATTAACAATTGATCATGCAAGATCACTCACAAAAGAGACTGAAATTGGAGCTGAACACTAAAACAATATTGCATAAGTGTACAATAGCCAACCCTGTAATAAAATAGGCTGCTGAATTAAATAATTACATAGGAGATTCGATTGCATGAGGAGGCACATCGAATCTAGTCAAAAGCAGGCTTACCAAAAATAAGCAAATCCCCCATAGGTGTAAAAGTTGATCCCAAATCTGTCATGGAGCTCACGAATTAGCAAAATGGCTTAGGCAAGCTAAAGAGTGGTGGAATGGTAGCTCATACATGCTTTTTCATGGAGAAAAGAGAGGAGGATGTGTAGGACAAAAAACTAGTCAACCTCACCTAGTCAAGCTTTTCCTTTTTCCTTAAAACACTGAAAAAGCAGGCAATAAAGCAGAAAAAGCATATGGGCACCTAGGAGGCTACGAATAAAGCAGATTTGATTCCTTTAGATTTCCCAAGCACTACATGGGTCAAATAAGGCAAGTTTTTCCATTATACATAGGCAAATGACAACTTGCACAAGGTGGGACACATGAATTAGGCAAATAAGACAAAAATAATGAAATTAATGTCTAAGGTAGTAAACTATGTGCTGATTATTCTAACACCCCCCCTTAAGCCTGACTTATGAGTAATATATCAGAAAATTATAGGGCCTAGCAACAAGGCTTAGTCACCCTTTACATACTGCATGTCCATTTAAACAAGGAAAGAGGCAAAACCAACTTGGGAAAATCCTCCCTTAAACATGGACTGTAAAACAAAATTTGGAAATCTTGTCTTCACTCATGCTTCATAGCATGATCAGCAATCCCCAGCAGTGATTTGATATTGCTGAAGGTCTTCTCACAAAATGCTTTGGTGAAGATATCAGCTACTTGTTCTGAAGATGAACAGAAGAGTAGGTGAATGGTGCCATCATGCACAAGCTCTCTGATGTAGTGCATATGGATCTTAATGTGTCTGGTTCTCTGCTTCTGAACTGGATCTTTGTAGATTTGAATGGTACTCTAGTTATCACAATATATGGTATTTGATTACTCTGGTTCGAAGCCAAACTCTCCAAGTAATCCCTGCAACCATAAACATTGAGTTGCTGCATTAACAACTCCTCTGTACTCTGCTTCTGTAGATGAGAGTGCAATGGCACTCTGTTTCTTGCTTGACCAGCTAATTGGCCCTTCTGCAAGCATGAACACATATCCTGATGTGGACTTTCTGTCTGTGTTATCACCTTCCCAATCACTGTTAGTAAACCCAATCAAATCAAGATCATATTTTGCTTTATAGAAGATCCCATCTGTCCTTGTTCCCTGAACAAAGTTAAGGATCCTTTTGGCTGCTTTCCAATGGATCTCTTGAGGCTGATCCATGAATCTAGAAGCCACACTTACTGCATAAGAAATATCAGGTCTAGTATGTGTCAGATACAATAAACATCTAATCAATTGCCTATACAGTGTATTGTTTACCATAGGTGAAGAATCAGCTTCTCCCAGCTTCACTCCTAAAAGGAAAGGAGTTTTGCTTGCTTTGCAATCCTTCATTCTGAATTTGTTCAGCAATTCCAAGGCATATTTGGACTGGTGCACCTTGATTCCAGCTTTGGTTTGAGCAATCTCAAGCCCCAAAAATTGACTTAAGAGCCCCAAATCTGTCATGGAGAAGGCTTGGTTCATAGCACCCTTTAAGGAAGCAATCTCAACCTTTGAGCTTCCTGTAATGAGGAGTTCATCAACATATAATACAATGATCATTAATGAACCATTAACTAACTTCAAATAGACATTTGCATCTGATTTGCACTGAACAAAATTCAGTGATAGCAAGAAGCTATTGATCTTGGCATACCAAGCCCTGGGGGCTTGCTTTAGCCCATACAATGACTTTCTCAACCTGCACACAAGAGAAGGGTTAGTAGCAAAACCTTGAGGCTTCTGCATATATATCTCCTCAATGAGATCTCCATTCAAAAAGGCACATTTAACATCCATATGATGTACCTCCCATTTCCTTGAGGCTGCAATGGCCAGAGCTAGCCTGATGGAATCCATCTTTGCCACTGGGGAAAAGGTCTCATTGTAATCTATGCCATAAAACTGTGAGTATCCCTTGGCTACCAATTTGGCCTTGTAATTCAGTGGTGAAACATCAGCATCAAATTTGGTCTTATAGACCCACTTACACTGGACTAACTTTCTTCCAGGAGGAAGATCCACTAGCTCCCATGTGTTGCTCTTCTGGAGTGAGCTGAACTCCTCCTTCATGGTTGTTTGCCATCTTGGATCTCCTGCTGCTTCTTCATATGTTTGAGGATCAGACTCCACCATCAAATATCATTTTTCAGCAAACATAGGATCCTTCATGCACAGACCACTCTCAAATTGAGATCTAGTCCTCCTTGGGTCATTGGGATCCCCAGCTAGCTCTCCTGCTACATGTAGTGTCTTGGCTGCCATTTTGGCCTTGTAGGGCTGTTAGGGTCTGCAATAAACTCATCTCCATCAGACAAATCAGAATCATCATGTTCAACAAACTCTTTACTTACTTCTTGAGGTTCAGGTGGAGAAGAGGCTTCTCCAACTTCCACTGTTGCAAGGGGTTCTTCTTCAAACTGAACACACATTTCAATGAAGGCTTTGTTTGTGCTCAAATTTATAAACTTGTACCCTTTTTAATCTTTAGATTATCCAACAAAAATACACTCTTGGCTTTGGGGCTGCAAAGCCTTCCTCTTCTCTGTTGGAATTCTAGCCCAAGCCTTTGAGCCAAAAATCCTGAAATGGGTCACATCTGGCTTGTGCCCACTCCATGCTTTGAAGGGATTCATACCATCAAGTTGTTTATGAGGCACCCTATTCTGAATATAGGCTGCACAGTGGATAGCTTCGGCCCAGTACTTTGGTGTCAAATTTTTTGCCTCCATCATGCATGTTGCCATCTCCTTCAGTGATCTATTCTTCCTCTCAGCAACACCATTTTGCTGTGGTGTGTAAGGGATAGAATGCTGCATCTGAACACCTGCATCTACACAATAGTTAATAAACTCAGACTTGACATACTCACCACCATTGTTAGATCTGAGGACCTTGAGTTTCCTCCCATACTGGTTTTCAACCAAAGCCTTAAAGACTTTGAAGAGGCCAAAAACCTCAGACTTGTGTTTCAGGAAGTAAACCCAGCAATACCTGGAAAAGTCATCAATGAAGGTCAATGCATATTTGGCCTGAATCATGGACATATGAGGGAATGGGCCAGCAACATCCCTGTGAATCAGCTCGAGGGGTGCAGAGGTTCTCTCATGACTAGCTCTCTCAAATTTATGCTCTGGGTGTTTTCCTAGGATGCAACCTTGGCAGACTCCTTTGGAAAATTTTATCTTGGGAAACCCTATGACCATCTCCTTTTCACTAAGATCAGAAAGATACTTGTAATTTAGGTGGCCAAATCTTTCATTCCAAAGCTTGCTTGCTTCATTAGCATGAATCAGAAGAGCAGAGGGGTTTGAGTAGGGTCGGAAGTGTGAGAACATGTATACCTTTTGAGCATGATTTGCAACTCCTTTTGCAATGACTCTACCACTTGAGATCTCTGTGATATCAACTTCATCAGGGGAGAATATTACCTTCTTAGGAGACCCAGTGTGAGTCATCTGGTACACTGATAGGAGGTTGGAGGCGAGACCAGGCACATACAGCACATTGCTGAACTGACCATGATCAATATCTATCCTTCCTTTTCCTAAACTTTCAGTGAGAGAGTCATCTCCCAGTACTATAGATGGTCCTTTTGACTTGTCAAGTGAGGAGAAGGCCTCCTTGGTTGAAACCATGTGTCTTGAACCTCCAGAATCAATGATAAAACTGGGTGAGCTTGATGTGCCAGTAACCAATGCATGAACTCTCTCTCTGTCATCTGAACTTGATCCTCCTTCTCTCTTATTTGAGCTTTCTGGAAGGGAGACGCCATTCTTCTCCAGGAGTTGGGTCAGCATATCAATCTTCTTTTTCATACAAGATCTTTCAGAGTGATTGCCCTTATTGCAGTATGTGCGCTTGTTCATTTCACCTTTGTTTTTCTTCTTCTAGTAGTTCTTCTTGGGACCTTGTGGATCCTCTGGAGACTTGTTCTTGTCTCTCTTTTGCTTAGGTGGATTTTTAGCTTTCTTTTTGCTTTTTGAATCCACCCTCGAATCTCCAGCAATCAGAGCTTGATCTTTGGATGGTTTGATGGTGCCCATCATCACTAGCTTGTCTTGTTCTTGTGTGAGAGATTCCATGAAATCTGCAAGGCTAGGCATCTTCCAGGTTCGAGGTGTCAGTTTTGTGGCATAGAAGGTCAAAACAAACACTGAATAGTCAAGGCCTAGCTTCAAGAGGATGGCCAGGACGAGCTGATCATCTTTATTTTCGATCCCACACTGTTTCAGCTGCAAAACTAGTGCTTTGAACTTGGAGAAATATAGATGCAGGGATTCAAAGCTATTTGGACTCAGAGAGATCAGCTCATTTTCGATTTGATGTCCCCTCATCTCATCTGTCTTTCCAAAAATATCAGCAAGCTTCTCCCATACTTCATTCGGTGATGTCAATCCATCAATATGGAAAAGGAGGTCTCTGGAAATACTCAGACACAGGAGACCATAGGCCTCATCCCTCCTGTTGTGCCATTTTATCTTCTCTGCAGCTGCATTGGGCTCTGCTTCTGTTGGCATAGTCACCCTGTAGAGGCCTTTCTCTCTCAACAGTATCTCCATCTCTGCTTTCCATTCAAATAAATTGAAGGGAGTCGAGATAGTTTTCTGTGATTGATCCATAGCTTAGAAAATATGTCCCGGCTGTCAGTAGAAGGCTCCCAGTCACTGATGTCGAACCTGCAAAACAATGTTGAAGGAGAGAATACAATCTACAATGGATCTGATACCATGTGGAAATTGAACCCAATGATAGATTAATTTTACTCACAACAATTAACAATTGATCATGGAAGATCACTCACAAAAGAGACTGAAATTGGAGCTGAACACTAAAACAGTATTGCATAAGTGTACAATAGCCAACCCTGTAATAACATAGGCTACTGAATTAAATAATTACATATAAGATTCGATTGCATGAGGAGGCACATCGAATCTAGTCAAAAGCAGGATTACCAAAAATAAGCAAATCCCCCATAGGTGTAAAAGCTAATCCTAAATCTGTCATGGAGCTCACGAATTAGCAAAATGGCTTATGCAAGCTAAAGAGTGGTGGAATGGCAGCTCATACATTCTTTTTCATGGAGAAAAGAGAGGAGGATGTGTAGGACAAAAAACTAGTCAACCTCACCTAGTCAAGCTTTTTCTTTTTCCTTAAAACACTAAAAAAGCAGGCAATAAAGCAGAAAAAGCAGATGGGTGCCTAGGAGGCCAGGAATAAATCAAATTTGATTCCTTTAGCTTTCCCAAGTGCTACATGGGTCAAATAAGGCAAGTTTGACCATTATAGATAGGCAAATGACAACTTGCACAAGGTGGGACACATGAACTAGGCAAATAAGACAAAAATAATGAAATTAATGTCTAAGGTAGTAAACTATGGGTTGATTATTCTAACTCATAAGCAATGACTTTGGAATGTAGAACATAAATTCTAAAAAACTTTAATGCCTTTACCAATTGGTTGTTAAAGTCCATCATTATTCTTCTGTAATAAAAATACAGCTAAATTATCCTCTGATGCAGAAGAAAACGTCAAAAATTCCTTTGTAAAATCAGGACTTACTTGTACCGGTGCTTCCATAAGAGCTATCTTAATCTTTTCAAATCATTTTTTAGCTTTTGTAGTCCACTTAACTTCCTAATCTTTCTTCAACATGGTTTTAATTTGTTTAATGGTTTCAGCAAAATTTGGTATGAAACAACGTAGAAAATTTATTTTTTCAATAAAAGATTGCACATCCTTCTTACTACTTGGTAAACTAATTTTCAAAATAGCTTTTACCCTTTCTGGATCTATACTTATGCCATTAGTTGAAACCAAATGACCCAACAACTTACCTTCTTGTACAACAAAATGTGACCTTTTGGGATTGAGAGACAAACCATATTTTCTGCATTTCAAGAAAGTTTGTTTTAAATGTTTTAAGTGCTCATCATCATACTATGAGAAGACTATAATATCATCTAGATAGATCACTACAAACTTATCCCTCTCTCCCATGAAGGCTATTTCCATATCTCTTTGAAAGGTAGCTCCAGCATTCGTTAATCCAAAAAGTATTTTGTCGTACAAAAAAATACCCCAAGGAGTAGTAAAAGTTGTATTTTCTCTATCATCAGGGTGCATTGCAATTTCTTTATACCCTGAAAAACCATCTACCATTGAGATTCTTTGTGCACCAACCACCTTCTGCAATATTTGTTAAATCTTTGGCAAAGGATAATTATCTTTCAGTGAAGACCTATTCAAATTTCAAAAATCAACACACAATCTGATTTCACCATTTTTTTCTAACAGGTACTAGATTTGCTACCCATGAAGAATATCGAAGGGGAACAATAATCTTAGCATCTAACAATTTTTTTACCTCCTTTTTTATAATGGGAAACAAAGTAGAATTGATTCTCCTTAATTTCTTTTTGAAAGGTTTAACATTTGGTTTCAAAGGCACTTTATGTTGTATAATACTAGTATCGTATGTCTTCAAATCCTCATATGACCAAGAAAAAACATCAACATACTCTTTTAATAACTTGATGTACATGTTTCTTTTCTCTGTTGTGAGTGCCTTTGACACCTTCACTATTCCGGGATGCTCCTTGATGCCAATATTAGAATCCATTACATTTTCTTTTGAATAACACATAGTTGGTTTTAAAGGGGTGTCATCCTTCGAAAAAATCATTTCCAAAGGCACCAGACCATTAGGAATAAAATTACTTTTCAGCTCAATGATATTGTGACCTGCAATCTCATTTTCTGCCACACCCTCAAAATGTTCAATTTCATCATCCTGTTCTTGGTCAATTAAGGAATTAGTAAACTCACATGTCAGCTCTAAAAACCTTTTTATCTCAAAATCATTTTCAACAACTCTCCATTGCTTTATATTATCAGGCACAAAAGGTCTGTACCTAACTTCAATATGATACTTCAACTATGTTGTTTTAGGAATCCTGAAATGTGTGGCTGCTAGGGTAAGAGAATCAGCAGTTTGGTTATGATCTCTAGGAATATAAGTGATATTAAAAGCCACAAAAAAATTGGCTATCATATCCCATACTTCATTCCTGTCTAGTTTCAGCAAATATTGCTTTACTTGATAGGTATTCCTTACTTCCTGAACAACCAACTCGGAGTCGCCATACACAGAGATTTGTTGAATACCTAAATAGTTTGCAGCTCTCAAACCTAACAATAGAGCCTCATACTCTGATGTATTATTAGTGGTAATAAATTCCAACTTATACATTAATCTTACTGCTTCACCACCAGGAGATATCAGAACAACTCCTGCTCCAGCACCTTCTTTATATGATGATCCATCAAAATACATTTGCCAAAGTTCATCCTCATGTTCCCTAGTGCATTTGACTAATTTTTCTTTTTCAACCTGTAATATACTAGCAGCATCATTATCATCACTAAAGTGAAACATACAAGTACCCAAATCCTTTTCAACAACATACAATGGATAATTTGTAGGATTCTTGTTATTAGTCACAATATATGCAAATTGTAACTCTCTATACAACCTTATGTTTTCACCTCCAAAGACATGAATGGTTGCATATGTTAATTCCATCTATAGACTTCCACCTACCTTCTTGGCCCGAGATCTAGAAAGGAGCATTCCAAACTTAGGTGTAATATCTGCCACTACTACATCCATAATCACACTTTTCATTGGTAGCTGAGCTAAACTAACTACCATATCCTTTATCACTCCTAAACATTTTACAGCTCGAGAATCAAAAGCATACAAGTCATGATAAGGTTTTGTTATGCTCAACCCTAAAGCTTCCATGAATGCTTTTGGCATTAGATTATGAGATGCTCCTGAATCCAAAAGGCAATTATGTATCATCTGCTCATGAATGGTTAATGTGATGTAAAAAGGAGGAGATGCACTTGCATCATTTTCAATTTTTTCTGTCAAAGCTGATTCAATAAAAAATTTAGTATTTTCCTCCTATAAATTTACTTAGTCAGAGGGTACTTGAATGTTTGCTCAACCAATCATTTTCAAAACTGAATTTGTGTAAGAAGGATTCTTTATCAACTTAGTGAAAGGCATGGGGATTTTAATTTTGCACAATTCATTTTCAAGATTAAAACTCTACGTACTTTTATTCACTTCTTCAAGTTCAATAACCTTCTTTTGTTTATCCTGATTCTGTTTCTTTTCTAATACTTGATCAAACTGTTGTTTAGGAGGGAAAATTACCTTCTTTCTAGGATTTTGAACCACCTGTTTTGGCCTTGATCTTAAATTTAGGGTTTTCTTTGGACCAGTCTGATATATATTAGCAGTTACTTCAAAATTTAAATCATTTTCTGTTTCAAAAACATCTGCATCATAATATTTTGAGTTTAAAAAATCCTCCTCATTCACAAAACCTTCAGTCAACTGTTCTCCAAAATAATTCATGTCTTGATCTGGATCCTCAAAAAACTCTTCTTCTTCTTCTATTTATCCTTCACCAGTAACATTATTCTAAAGTGGGGGTGGCACCTTTTTATCCTCAACTTCTCTCCTTTCTCGTTGTATATCATTATTTCTTCTCTCTCTGGGAATGAAATGAGGTGCAAACTATCTTCTAAATTGATTTGGATTATTAGGGTTTTTGTCTCCCTCTTAAACATGCTTATTTGAATTTTTCTCTAATTCCAATTTGTTTAGTTTTGCTGTTAGAATTTTCACTAGTTTTTCCATCTCATCAATCTTACCTTCTACATAGTGGGATGTTGAAACCACTGCAGTCGCCTCTTTCTTACCCTTTCTGTCATTAACTTGTTGAGCTGAATTTCCCTTCAGTCTATTAGAAGCAAGAATATTAGATTCCACTACTAATGCTGACTCTTGTATGTTAAGTAAAGTAACTAGACTTCTTTCTCTCAAAAGTAAGGAAAACTCATGATCAAAAGCATTAGCATAAGTGAGTTTTGCAGAAGTTTCAAAAGGTTTAATTTATGTCGGGATTCTACCATACATTTTATTGAACCTCTTAGATAAATCAGCTATAGTTTCACCTTTCTTCCTTCTTAGAGCTCCAAACTCTGTAATGTAATATGTGTGATCCTTAGTATCACCCCATTGTCTCATGAAAATATCCTGAAGCTCTTCTATTATGGTAATAGAGTTTGTTGGTAACTCTATGAACCATCTTCTGACCTCTCCATCTAGAATTTGTACGAACATCCTCATCCACACATCTTTTTCCTCGATATTATGATTATCTGCATAGCTGAGAAGTGCATCCCAATGCTCCTCAGCTATGGTCTCACCTTGTCCATTAAACCTAGGTAGGTATTTTTTGTAATCTCCATCAGGGAGAGCATTTAAGGGTTGAGGTAAAACTAGAGGTGCATACCTAGCTTCCACCATTCGATCCATCATGTCTAATGGTTTATTTTGGGCTGGCATCTTTAAGTTGACTGGTTTAGATGAAGGAAAAACTTGACTAGGACTTGGCTGAAAAGGAATATTACTAACTTTGAGGTGAAAAAAAGGGATTTTTACAGGAGATCGGGTCTTTTCTTTCTTGAAATATTGAGGATCAGTGAAAATTTGAAAATTACTAACAGAGATTGTAGGTTTCAACCAGAATGAATCTTGTTCCACTTCCTTTAAAACAGAAAAAGGTGATAATAAGTCTATTTGATCAGGGTTAAATAAGGCTGAATATGACTGAGACCTTTTGATTTTCCTAGTTGTTTTCAAAATATGCTCTGGGTCTAACACACCCAGTTGTAAAGGTGAACTAGGTCTACTTCTTGTTCCAACTCCTTTAGTAGCCACTATGAAATATTTGGTGAAATGTGGTCTTTTAAAATTTGTTTGTTTAAGTCCACTTCTCAAAACCAGTTAAATGATGAGTAACCAAGAGAAAGTAGGCTTTCAGCTTCAACCCTGGCAATGATGCCAAAGATGTTAGTGCCAGAAATTTTTCTCAGACTACAAAAGAACAAGCCAACACAATCTCTTAAAACAAAATTAAGTAAAATAGGTTTTTTTAGGGTTTTGGTTGTGCAATTTGTAAACAAGAGGGTAAAAACTTCACAAGGCTAAGGAAAACACTAAATCATGCAACAATGAAGGACTGAGATGCATAATATATAAAACATAAACTAGAAATAATAAGCACAACAATGAATTTCATCCACGGTTAAAAAGAATTTCATGAATAATAACCGCAAACAAGAAATGAATATATCAATTGAGTGATTAAACCATTCAGAAATGAAACCAGTAGATAGGATAAATAGGGCTTATAGTTTGCATATATTCCATAATCAGTCATTCAAAATACATAAGAGTTTTTGACACTTAGCTCCATAAACATTAGCTTGATAGCCTCCCCTTGTACAAAAATTTGAACCCCCAGTCTTTTTCCAGGCTTACTTTTATCTTGGTTTCCCAAAAACAATTATATAACTGAAAAAACTACATTTAGGTCATACTAGTGAATTACTCAATAAAAATATAGTCATACAAATTAAACTAACCTTTTCAAAGACTAACAAATAACCACTATTTTTAAATTACTTTACAAATCCTTAGCAGTCTCTGCCAAAAGAGCTATCCCTTCTAAAGCTTGATTATTCTTTCTTGTTTTCTGATGATCAGCTTCCAGGTCTTCACCTCTTTTTGAAAGCTCCTTATTTTGTTGTGTTAGGTATTCAATGGTTTGCTTCAATTCTGCATACATACTTTGTGTCTATCTTTTCCTTTTCAAAGCTTCCTTAGAAAATGCAATTAACTCTTGATATTGGATATTTACCTCCTCTAAATATTCTCTCAATCTTCTGTTAGAAGTCACTAACCCCTCATTTGTTTCATGTAGGTATTCTATCTGATATTTGTATTGTTTAATACTTCTGTGCAAATTCTCATTCTCTAAATCAATGCACTTCCCTTCTGAAACTGGATTTATTTCTTCTAGCATCTAAGGGATTTCCTATTTCTAAAAAATCTCTTCATCTTCCTCTAGTTGCTCTATCATAGCCACAGGAACCCCTGAAGATTCATTGACTTCAACACTGCATTGGGCTGATGGCTCTGCAACCTTTTCTTTCTCTACACAAAAACTTGATATGACTGAATGTTGCTTCTTTGAATCATCTTGATGATGGTCTAATATTACCTTCTTTCGAACTTCCTTAAATATCTTTGTAATTTTGGTTTCAGTGAAAGCTAACTTATCTTCTGAAATAATTTGTTTCTTACCCTTCATCTCCTTTACATTTAAATCTTCATTGTCTTCTAACTCTTCTTGATATGAAGAGTCTTCAATCACTGTAATTTTCTTCTAAGCTAGTTTAGAGTTTAACAATTTTTTCATATTCAATTTGAGTTTATTCTTGGGTTTGGTCTTAGGCCTCCAACCTGCCCCAATTTCCCCTAACATGCTCAAAGTTTTTCCTTGATGTTTGATAGAAGCTAGCTGAACTACATTTCTTTTTATCCCTCGTGGAATTACCCCTTCTTTAGAATGTTTCTATAGATCCTTATCAGTGTCAACCCTAGCTTCATCAAATAATGAGTTTTCCTTATCTTCTAATTGTACTCCCATAGGAACTTGTTCCTATTATTTCAAATTTTCATTTACTTCCTGGTTTACTTATACATGAATACTATCTTCTACATGCTCCAAATCCTTCATTTATGCCCTTGATATTTCATTTTCCTCAATATTAGTCTGTTGTTCATCTTCAACAATTTCATCTCTTTGGGTCAAAGATTTTCCTGGTACATTATCCTCTTCTATCTCGACTATGACTCTCTTCTTCAGTTTCTTGACCAAATTATTTCCTTTATTCAATTTTCTTTTCTGAGCTTGGTCTTCTTTCTCTGATTGAAACTCATACCAGAATAGAAAATAATCCCATGTTTTTTCCTTCTTTCAAAGCACAGTACTTATGATTAGCTTTATTAGACCATGATGAAATACAGACTGTTTAGTATGGTCGTGATGCTCCTTTACCCTGCTGGACATCTTTTGAAGACTTTTAAGGAAAAATAAAGGAAGGTTCATCTTTGCTTCATGGTTAAGATGCTACAAAAACCTGAAATGATACTTAAATACAAATGCAAATCTTCCTTCACAAGTTATATAACTTTGCAGAATTTTTATTGGTTCTCTCCACTCTGGTTTGAACTTCTAGATATGTAATCCTTTACCCCGGTCTGCAACAACATCTGGAAGCAAGTAATTATGTGCATCAAAGGTAAAAGGTACTTTTTTGAACCAATATTCGCATTCATCTGGGATCCCTGTAGCCTTTGCTATTAGTTCTTTGTTCAATTCAATCTTTAAGTTGCCAAAAGTAACAATATATTTATCCAATCCCTGAGCAAACTTATATGAGACCTCTGTGTGATATCCATCAATCTTCTCAAAAAAGCTTAACCATCTTCCTTCTAAAAATAATCTTGCACAGTCAAGGAAAGCTTGAACCCAAGACATATATGAGGGTTCATCTCTGTTTTTTTTCCCACTCCTCTTCATTTTAGATAACTTAACTTAAAAATTGCTTCCTTCAGTAAAGAACTTTAACTCTATTCAAATCTTGGCAATTTTAACAGACAATGATATGTTGAGAAAACTAAACCCCTGAACTAGATTTTATCACTCAAATTGATAAGTATCTTAACTCTATTGACAGAGAAAATTTAACTTTGAGCAATAATTCAGTTTATATTCTAGCATTCTTAGTTAAACTCCATAATTAATCTTCTGTCAATGTGAACCCAAATACATGGAATATGATGTTAATTGGCCTCATACATGTTAGAATAGTGGATTCAGCTGCCAGAAATATGTTTTCCTTTCTACTAGGTGTCCAATTTCATTGTTAAATCTTTCTCTGACCGCCACGATAGTGCTAAACAATTACCCTTTAAAGCCCTAAATTACCGACCTTCTTCAATCTTTGATTACAAACTACCAGAACTCTGCCACGACTTCTATGCTCTTCATTTGCTTCAGGAGATGCATAAATAAAGGAAAATTTTCCTCGTCATGGATAATTATTAATGTTCCACCACTTTGTATCTCATAACTTCCAGACCACCGCAACTTGCCCTAATGATTCCTTGCATGAACTGTTAACACTTGTCATAATGATTACTCTGGCCGAAAACACGTATCAAACTCATTAACAAGTGTGAATGACCTCTCCTATGCGCAAATTTCAAAAAATTTGAGCCAAAAATCATGATTTTCAGATAGCGCAATTTTCTTGTAGCGCGCGTGTTTAACTTTTTTGGNATAAAACTCACAGCAAAGGGTTAACTTTGGTTAAATGGCTTAAAATAAAACCTTATGATATTTTTTAGAACCTTTAAGTCATATAAACATCCTACAAGCCCCTGAAAACTATAAATTTCACTAAGTAAAACCAAAATTGGAAAAACCTATGAACTAAAATATATATACAAACATAAAAATCAAAGAAAAGATTAAAAGAGCCTAAAGTCCAAACTTAAAAATGAACAAAACCATGTTTTAAAAAAAAAACAAATGATTTAAAATGAGAAGCAAAAATAGGCTATAACATCATGTATAAAATATATAATAATATATTATTTTTTAACATTTGTCTTTGGGTATCATATATTATGATCCCTAAACTTATGACACTTTCTTCATTAAGGTCACCGGATAGGTGGTTAGGTCTACTAGTCTAGGCAGCTCTAAACATCCTTGCATGTTGGATTCCCTCGTATAACATGGTAGTTCTTTAGTAGTTGATGAGATACAAAAAATTGAAATTTCATTTAATCACTTATAAATAAGTCAGATGAGATCAATATTTTTCTCGAGTCATTTTCACTCGACATAATTAATTATTTTCAGTAAATCCTAGTGCTTATCCAGAGCCCATACTCAACGCTAAAAATGGGGAGTTACAAACTTAGTGCAAGTATAGAGCTCCACGCTCAACACTAATGCTAGGATGTACTTGTAGGATACACCTAGGGATACAATGGCCAAGGATTTGATGTTCCAGAGCTTAAGCTCAACATCAACATGGAAGGCTCCAGGGCTTATGCCCAACCCTTCTAGTTTATCTTTTCATGTGTTCCATAGCTTCATGCTCAACACAAATGTATCAAAACTCGTGTTCTCTAGAGCTTCTCACTCAACAAAAAACATCTCATCAATCATGTGATTCAGGGTCCATGCCCATCACAAACATATATATATCATATCATATGCAATTTGGCTTATGCCCAATATATCAAACAAATCATCATGTTCATATGCAGTGGGGTCTTTGACCCCGTATATCAAAATAAAGCATCAAGGTATCATCATAATCAATGGGGCTCATGCCCATAAGTGTTAGGTCCAAAATTCGGGCTATTACACATTTGTTGGCCATATATTGTAATTATTATAGTTGGTCCAACTATTGATGTATTTGTATTTTCATAAGATATTCTGATGTATATTATCATTGTGTGTTGTTGTACCCCCATAGGAGATGTGTTTTCCTCCTTTTTGGATGCCATTATTGTGTATGGAACTTGAGGTACAACCTCCGTTGTAAGTCGAGGAAATATTCCCTAGTGTAACATCTTGTAATCTATTTTTGGAATCTCTCTAGGAGAAGTCAGCCCTGTTAGGGTAAGAGGCCGACCCTAGTCATGTAATAGGGTAGTCACTTTAAATATATAAATGGGGAGGCTCCCCCACTCATTTATACACACACTCACTCACTCTAGTTCGCATGAGGAGACAGAGAAAGAGAGACAAGGAGGAGATATAGATAGCTGCAGAAGACTTCTTCTTATTGGGTTTGAACATCTTGTGATAAAGTCTTTGTGATTGAACTATTATGGGGAATTTTGCAAGGTTTTCTCCTTTATGGTTTCCCTGGTGAAAATATTTTGTCTTTTGTATATGCTGTATCTTTCATATCGTGTTACACTTTTTATTCTTTTAGATAAAGATACTAATCAAGCGAATTAGATTAGAAAAACTTACATGGCATCATATCCTCTCTTAAAGGCACTTTCCAACAATGGAAAATAGGACTTCCTAGTTCAAGGTATTCTCCCCGCATATCATCAACAAAAGAGGAAAAGTATACATCGCCTCAGTAGGGAGCATCTTTTGGTGGAAGCAAAATCAGATTCGAAGAAGTTTCATTTTTTACCCTGTCACTAGTGTCAGAATATAGGGCATCAAGTTTTGGACCCTTTCGACCTCAGTATTCAGAAAAATACCTTGTTGAGAAACTTTCCTCAAGGAGGAACATCTTTCTTTCCAAACAGAATTCCCAAACTCCAAGTATTGAAAAATAGGGTTTATCTGCCAATCCCTAGGTCATCGAGCTCCACAACCACGTTGGGAAGCTCAAATCAGTAAGATCTAAGTCTTTATTATTTCCCTTTGAGGTTCTCATTTAAAAATATGACTCACCATACTCAACTTGAGGAAAATCTTGGAGGAGCTAACAACGTCCGATGATGTAAGTACAGAATCTCCTTTATCCTTGAAGAGAATTATTTAGATAAATACATCAATGGATAGGTGCCAAAGATAGAGGGAGATGTGGCTAAGGATAATCATAAGAAGAAATTGGTTAAGGCCAAGAGAATCATTGTATATTTTATTAAGGATCACCTCAACCCCCATGTGTCATCCTTCAGGACACTGAAGGAAGTAGATGATGCTTTGACAAATATGTTTGAAGGAAAGAACATCAACCAGAAGATTAGATTGAGGAACCAACTGAAGAATGTGAAAATACAGAACTATAATACTATGTAATTATAATTCGCAAAGGGGGTTGCTCAAATCAAGGAACAGCTTGAAGTAGTTTAAGAAATTGTAGAAGGAGGAGAGATTGTGATGACTACCTTGAATGGTCTCCCAAGATCATGTGTCCCATTCATTCAAGGAATATATGCAAGAAGGAAGCTTATCTCTTTCATCCAACTCCAAGAATAATGCACACAAGAATACTCTCAAATCATAACAAGAGAAGAGAATATGGGACCAAATGAAGGTCAATCTCTCACTATTCACACTAGGAAGAACTATAAGAAGAAGGAGAACCACCGTCACAAGAAGAAGAAGGACAAGAAACAAAATAAGTTCAAAAAATATCCTTCCACTATTCGATGCTACACTTGTGATGAAAAGGGACACTTTGAAAGAGACTATCCCAAGAACAAGGACTCCTTCAATAGAAATAAGAGACATCATGCTCATACCGCTTAAGACGATGAATGAACAAACAAAAGATTGAAAAGACAGAAGGTTGATTCAGATGAAAAGTATGTGTTTATCTCAGCACTCATGGTAACTATATCACATGGAATAAATGATTCACTTGTCTATAGTGGGGAATCTAAACACACAACATGATACAAAGAATTATTTGTCAACATGTTAGAGCATAAGTCACCTAACAAGGTGAAACTTGGGGATGATTATCAATAACCCATAAAAGGAAGTGGAGAAGATCATACAATCTAGAATCCGAAAATATATAAAGATGAAGGATGTGCTATATGTCCCAGGATTGAAGTAGAATATTCTCCATCTCTTCACTAGATGCAAAGGGAATGAGAGTTTCATTTATTGGTGTCCAAGTTGTAATGTGGCCTAAAGGAAATACAATAGATGATGCAACAATAATTGTTGAACAAGACGTAGGTTTGTACAAACTAAAAGGACAGCCTAAAAAAGAATTGGTTCATGAGTCAATAGAACCAAGTGAACTATGGAACCAAATGCGTTCACATGTGCATTACAGAGCACTATCGATTACAAGAAAAGCAGTCTCCATAATTCCATAAATATAGGAAAATCATGAATGCATTTGCAAAGGATGTGCAAAAGGAAAGAATGCAAAGAAGACATTTCCCAGTAGTTAAATTAATGCTAAAGGAATACCAGAGATAGTACACTCAGATGTATGTGCTTCCATCTCACTAAGCAGGTATATGTACTATGTTTCCTTTATATATTATTTCTCACGTAATACTTGGATATATTTCTAGAAAGTGAAGAACGAAGTATTCATTAAGTTCAAGGAATACAAAAACTTGGTTAAGAACGACATTGAAAGGAAGGTCAAGACTCTATGGTCAGATACTGGCTTAGATCTCACCTTAGAAGAATTCAAGGAAATATGCATATAGTCTAGGATTAAGAGAGAGTTAAGAACTCTATACAATCCTTAGAGGAATGGCAATGTGGAATGAAAGAACTGAAGCATAATTGAAGAAATGAATGAAATGGCACATGACTAGGCGCTTCCAATGCACCATTGGGTGGAAGCATCAAGGAAAATTGTGTATTTATAGAACCCTAGTCCTCATCGAGTACTTGACAATAAGAGTCCTGAAGAATATTTCTCAGGAGAGAAACCAGAAGTCATCAATCTTAGAATATTTGGTTTCCTAGTGTACATACATATCCCAAACAAGAAGAGGACCAAGCTCGATCCTTCTGGAAGGAAGGGTATATTCACAGGATACAGTGATACGTTCAAAGAAATACTCAATGTACTTTTGAGGGTTCAAGAATATTGAGATCAGTAGAGATGTAACCTTTGATGAGGACTCGACATACTCTAGATCGAGGAGGATATATATTGAAGAAGTTGAGGAAGCTAAAGGAACAAGAGTCTGAGGTAAATAAATTGTAGAAATAATTCCATAATACCATGAAGATTGTGACATGGCATAACCATAATACCATGTAGAGACACTTCACAATAAGGATTCCCACAAGAGGAAAACAACATTGGCAGGTGAGCTCTTACAAGAAGCAGAAAGATATGGCAATCCATAAGGGATGCATGGAGAAAGGAAAAGACCAGCTCCTTACAACAACTATGTGTTGTGTGACATCATTTATAAGGAACCTTCCACCTATCAAGAGGCTATAGAAAAGAAAGGATGGAAGTATGCCATGATCGAGGAGTATCATTCGATTACAAAGAATGATGTCTAGGAGATAGTTATGAGAACGGAAAGGAATTTTGTCATTACTTTGAAGTTGATCTACAAGATCAAGCATGATGTAGATGGAAGCATGGAGAAATACAATGCAAGATTTGTAGCACAAGGATTCTCATAGAAAGAAGGCATAGAATATGAGGAGACATTTGCACCAATAGAGAGGTACACTTGCATTCGATGCAGTTATGAGATAAAGGATACACCAGATGGATTTCAAGACAACATTCTTGAAAGGTTTATTCAAAGAGGAAGTATACGTAGAACAACCACTTGGATTCGAGACACATGACAGGTAGACCCATGTGTGCAAATTGAATGTTAAGAACCCGTTTCAACCCCCCTCTTTATTTTGTTAGTATATTTTGTCGGACACATATGCTTTGTAAGTCGTCCCATTAGTATGTTGTATTATCCCACATTCATGGGGAGTAAGTAATAGTTGTTAAGTCATCCAGTTAATATGTTGCATTATCCTGCATTCATGGGGAGTAATAGTTGTTTAGATTAGACTTAGTATATAAGTATGTGTTGAGGCTAATGAAATCATCGAAGAGTTATTTTTTATTGATCTTGCTCAAAGGAGGCTGCCCCCTCGAAGTGGCCTGTGATAAATAAAATCTCTTCTACGATCCATAATTTCAGTTATATCGTGCATTCTTATTGTTTATTGCAGGAGATTCTCCACGGCTGGTATTAGAGCACTTTCTTGGGCTCGTTGGGTGGAATTTATGGAAAAAAAGTTTTTTGTCGTGCTTCCTAGCGCTGTGAGCCTTACAGTTGTTCTTCTTATTGCAGTGGTATTATTCATTCAGATTAGGGAATAAACCCTATCCACTTAACTATGGGAATTACTTGGAAATAGCCCTAAAACTCATTGTGAGGAGTGCCACAGGAACCCCAAAGTAGCTGGCCATTGAGAAGAGCTACCAAGAAAAAATGGAAATGACCCCCACTAGATTGAATAGATTCCCATTCATGAGAAAAACCAAAGAGCTGTCGTTTTTTGCCAAGCAGTAAGCATTTTTAACCGCGTCGTGAAGTGAGGGGTACTTCCCCAATACTCAAGCCTGAGACAGCCTTAGTAGCTGAGTGACTACCTTTGAACCATTAGGAAGTTGAATATACATGGGGTCCATATATGTTTGCAATTGATAATGTGCAAAATTCCAAAATTATCACAGATCATTTATGCCATTTCCTGTTGATAAAGCACAGCCATATCTTCCTTGATTTAGCCATATCTTCCTTGAGTTAGCTCTGTTTCCATTGAAACTTCACTGTAACCCCCGTAATACCATTCTTCATATTCCTTCATTGAGGACCCTATCCCCAATTTCACTTCATGAAGGCCGAAATTCCACATTTGTCAATTTTTAAGGTTTCTCATAACTTCTCTGATTCTCACCTAATAGCCTTCAAATTTTTCCACGTTGTTCATTTTCTATTTCTACTTCATTGTCCCTCTTTGACAAATTTTCCAATTCCTTCATCCCACCTCTGAAATTCACATTTTTTGCTTCTTCTCCCTAATAAAGTGTCCAAAACCCTATAAAACCCCAATTACCTCCCCCCCCGAATTCTTCCCAAATCAAAAATCTCCTTTTCTAAAACCCTATCCATTTTTGTTTTTCTACCCATTATCTGAATAAAAAATAAAAACATGCTTATGGTTGTCTCCCATGCCGAAGAAAATAAACAAATGGAAGAAGAACTTACCGCCATGAAGTCCAAACTCAAGGATCTAGATCAAAAATTTCTTTGCCTCCATCTTCTGCATTCACCCATGAAAAACTATCGCTAGCCTGATTCTTCTACAGACACTAGGTTCATCTAGCAAGTTTCGCGGGCTGAAGTTGGATTTTCCTCGCTTCAATGGTGATGATCCGACTGGATAGATTTATAGGGAAAAACAATATTTCAGTCTGCATAACACTTTTGATGTCAATAAAGTTCCTGCTGATCGGATTATTTCACCTCCTGCGAACAGCAAGGTGTTTCGCTGGTCTAAATGGTTCAGATCCAGAACAAATAGATCACAGAGGTTGATAACTCTCCCTAGATGCTGTAGATATCTAGAATACAAGGCTTTGATAGTTCACTTGTGTACCTGTAAAAGAGTTCAACGCAAAACAGATCAAAGCAACCAGAATATGATCTACTAATCTATGCTAGTGACTAAGGAAGGCTAGCAATATATATCTGAAATCAAACATCTACAATATATATGGGACAGAAAATCAGCTTGCATTAGAAATATGAAGAATTTTACAACCAAGCCTTAGTGTTGACATGCATCTCCATGAAACCAGCTCTTCATCCCCAAAAGCCCCAACCCTAGCTCTCTATGCTCTCTCCAAATGATCTTGGGCCAAGAATCAGTTCAACAGCATAACAATACCTTCAATGTTCTCCCCTCAACCATGGCTATGAGCTTATATTTATAGGGCTAGATGGATAGAGATGGTTGAGAAATGAGTGGGTGAGGTGGCCTCTAAGATCCTAGGATGAGGGATCTCGAGCTCAACTAACCCACAACAGTAGGGATAAGGGATATCTCGAGGCTTATCATCTAGAAGTCTCGAGAAGCATCTCTTTTTCCCTTTTTACCCAGGGTACCACGCTTCTCCTTCTATAATAGATCGGTTCTGGTAATAACCGCCTATGGAGCAAGGGTGACAGGCGGTGGCAGGTGGTGGCACCACTTGTGGACAACCAATGAAAAGCGGTGTGAATAGGGGTACCGCTCCTGGATAAAGGAGCATGAGCGGTGCTGGAAATTTGTATGATAGACTAATAAAAAACCATTTAGTCTTCACTCCAGAAGCTGGGATTCAAGGCAAGTAGGTATGTCAAAGGTCTTATCACATGATGCTGACAGGATTTTGGTATATCAGGATGCTGCCCAAAGCATGAGTCTTAGAGTGATACGATAAACGAGAGCTTTGAGAACAAGTCGTTGCCAGGAGACGAAAATGTTGGCTCGATCGGAGTATGCAGTCAAGTAGGCATCTGTAGTACATCAGTATGTTGACTCATAGATGCAAGTAACCAAACTCATAGCTACAGACCAATACAAGGCAGATCCATAAGTGGAATAAACAAGCATGGCTACTAGAATACAGCGTAGATCCATGTGATAGAGGACTCAAACTTGGACATAGCTACTAGACATACAATGTAGATCTATGTCATACAGACACAAATTTGAGCATAGCCCCAACCATGCAAATGTGGATCCATGCTAGATATACAAAACTCCATCGCAACCTAGGGAAAAAGCAATGAGTGCTTTTCAACAAATGCCTAGGGTTTTCATCTCGTCTTCCACAAAGCACAATTCTATCCATGTGATTACAATGATCTAGAGTCGAACATGGTAGAAACCACTTGATTATCGGTCAATGATGTGAACCATTAACAAGTGTGAGGGAGATCACCATTAATGTCAATGATTCCCAAGGTACTCTAGTACAATCTACCGAGTGCGAATAGATGTCCTGATGTCGAACACCCAGTCGATTCTATCGATCAAAGGTCAATGATGTGAACCTATGTCGAGAGCGAGAGAATTTGTCATTAAGGCATACAGATCTCAAGGTACTGAATATGGTTTCTAATACTACTTCCCAGATGATGAGTTGATGTCGACAGGAATAGTCTCGTTGAAGGAGGGCCATGATGAGTCCCACATCGACGACACGAAACTCAGAACATAGTTCTGGAAAGATGTGAATGTAGTAACCATATGACTAACTCAGAGATACTGACAAAAAGGCTATGTATACTGCAGAGGTAAGACTTCTTCAGATCCCCTTTGTACATCGGGTGGCATGACAAAATGACTTGGTCGCATGACTAGACAGGACAGATACACAATGTGACAGTGGACAATGCATTCTTTTGAAAGACTCAAAGAATTGGCATGACTCATGAAAGTGGATCGTCACGGAGATCAGCTAAATACCCAATTGACTGACATGATTGTGCAGACAAGTGCCATGTTAAAAGGTAATGACAAACAACTGTCATTATTTGCAAAATGATTCCCTTTCCCATTTTCCCCATCATGATCAATGAGTGCCTCTTTTCGGTTTTACAATTTCAAAGAGGGTAATAAACACTCGATATAGCTTGTCAGAAGACAAGTCCAGTCTCATATGTTTTACGAATCTGAGAGAGGATGGGTTCTTTCCCAAAACGAGTCTCTCAATGTCTAATTTAATGAGTCCACTGAAAGAAAACTCGGTATCATTCATGTTTAGAGAGTCTGAACGAATATGAAAGAAGACTCCATGGGGGTCCTTTTTTGTATGATTTAGTCTCTAAGGTCCAAAAAAGTATAAAATCATACCTTAGAGAACTCTTCCAATCATGATTGGCTGGAGTGTTCCTTTTTCATAAATAGTACTGTCCAAACCAAGAAAGAGATAACCTACCGTCGGATAGACGACTCTTCAAATACTTTAACGAGCATGAAGAAGACAAGATCGCTCGACAATCTTTTCGTATTTAGGGAGCCTGAAAAGGGTTTAAAGAGAACTCCATGAAGTTTCTTTACACAATGTCACCTTTTACGAGCCTGGAAAGAAACTTGAACTAGACTCGGAACTTTGATACTAGATTTTAACGAGCGTGACAAAGTGTCATAATAAATTCTCAACGACCTTTTCCGTTTTGTGAAAGTACAAAAAAGCCATAAACAAAATTTCCAAATATTTTACTAAAGTCAACCTGTAGACGACTCATAAACAAGTGTTAAATGCATCCAAAATCAACATTACAGGATTACGACAAATATATTTTGACCAGAACATGATGTAGTATCAAAACTATACTAAGTCAGACCCAAAAAATGTCTATATAAGGCAAGTAAATAGTAAAAAATCAAACAATTCACTATTTACCTCTAGCAGAGAGCACTTGGAGCATATTTTAGCCAGATCTTCCACAGTTGATACCGGGAGTTCCCACTGTCCAATTTCAGTCTTGTCAGTTGCAGGTAACAGCTAAGACCTTCATCTTTAATTTCATAGCTTTTATTTTGGGATTTGGTTGGGTTTTAGGCCTATTTTTCAAGCCCTAAAATCCTATTTGCAGGCACCGCGGCCACCCCTTGTGGGATAGGCGATACCACCCGAGAACCGCGCCAATAATGTAGTGGACAGGAGATGGCACTGCCTGTCTCCAATGGGGCACAGGCGGTGCCGGCCGTGGAGAAATTAAACCAATGATATAAATAAAATTTACCCATTCTTTTGATTTATGGTGACTCAAGGATGATATTGATACATACCATTGTTGTTTTTGGCAGGTCTAGGCTTCCAAAATATGGTGATATGGAAGGAAAGAACACATGATGACAAGGATGCTACAGCTAAAAGGGATCCGGTTTGTATTTCCGCACTCCGAAACTGTGGGCTTCTAAATTTCTTCCGGACACCAAGCATGGTGTCCCACGAGAGACTACTGGAACACATACTGAGAATGTGGAATCCAGAACAACAGTATTTTGAGGTGGGGGCACATATACTTACAGTGGAGGTAGAGGACATCTACTTCCTAACTGGCCTATCAAGACGGGGTGCCCCTATCTCACTGACAGGTTCCCGTGGCAGGGACATTACCACCAGAGAACTCATAGATAGACATTGTGCACTAGGTACAGGTACATCGGGGAAGAAAATCCCCATCAGGGCAGTGACAGACAGGCCTCTACGGATTGTTCTGTTCACCATGTAGAGGGTGGCAGGGAGCCAGGGTGTACACCAGGCTTCCAGGGCACATATGTTATATGCCCTTGAGGCAATGGAACCTACAGTGTTTAACTGGGTGGAAGCATTGCTTTCGATATTCAAGGATCAGCTGACTAAATGTCGGCAGGGAGAGCTGAAGCAGTTTGGATTTGGTTCCATCCTAGCTTGTTTCTTCTTTGAGCGGGTCCCCCAGATGAGGCCCCAGGTGACTTTTTGGATTCAGAGAGCACGGGACCCCCGCATGCCTAGGTGGGTCCAGATCATGGCTCGCACAGGAGCAGGTAGGGGTAGAGTGAAGTTCTGTGACGCATTCTTCATATGGTTGTGGGATTAGATGCTCATGGTCGAGGACTATGCCTATGTAGGCACAGATTTCACAGGTGATCCTGACCTATCACTCCCGCTTGGAGGGCAGTGGGGAGACATGGGTAAGAAACAAAAAACCCTAAGGATGGAAAATGTTTTTATGTTTTTTATGTTTTATAATTTTTATGATAAGTGACGAGACATGTTTGTCTTCATGCAGATGTTGGAGCAGCAAGGCCTGGAGGAGCATCTCCATTAGACAGACGATCCATAGCTTGCTTCATGCCACAGGGTGATGATATCACCGAGGAGCTAGAGGAGAACCTCGAGAGGTTGACTCTGGACATCCCAGATGCTGACATAAATGATCTCCCGACTAGATATCGGAGATCTACGGTGGGAGTACCAGGCAAATTCAGCAAGCTACTACACAGGGTGGCTCGACCAGTGATGTGCTATCACAAGCACCACTAGTGGATGAGACATGTATACTGAAAGCTGATAGCTTCAGGATTTGGTATGATGATTTTTCCTGAAATCCTATGCACTTCAAATGAGGTCTCGGGACCTATTTTCATAAAATTTTTGTGTATATATATATACAGACTTTTACATGATGTTTATACATTTCAAACAGATGAATGCATTTTCTATGATTTCTATGTGTCTTTAAATGTTTATTTACAATGTGCCATGTTTGATTAACGTCATGAATGGGAAATATGCCAATCTAGGATGTAATTAGCCAATGAATCAGCAACTACATTATGTTCCCTAGGGATATGCCTATATGTAATGGCTCCAAATGATCTTTCTAACAAATGTACCCTCCGAAAGAGGCTAAGGAGTACCGGGTTGCTAATGGTATAGACATGGTTTAAATGACAAACCACGAGCTAAGAGTCCATCAAAACTACTAGATCACAAAAATCCTGGGAGGCAGCTTCAGTTAGAAGACCGATGACTGCTTCATACTTGGTGATGTTATTAGTAGCGAGACCTAAGCAAACCACTCCTAAACTGACCAAATCTTCAATTGGGGAATAGAGAACCCAAGCAGCCGAGGCTAGATTCAAGGTGTGGTGGAAAGCACCATCAGTGAAGCCGTAGAAAGCCATTTACATGAACAAAACATGGTATAAATAGATGCAGACACCAAAACTCAAAACCATCTTGAAAATTCTAAAAACACATTGAAAGTCAATCAATATACATCTATACAAGATACCATCCAAGAAGACCTAGGCATAGTAACTTTTCAGGTATAACCCATTGTGAGGTTGCCCCAAAGGGATTCCATCATAATCTACCAACTCATAGGCTCCTTTCTCTAACACCTTGGAAATAATGAAAGGTCCATACCACATAGACTCGAACTTACCCTTTCCTAGCTTGTTGTATCTCTGGTCATAAGTCAAAACTAGGTCACCCTCGTTGAAAATACGAGGCTGGACGGATTTATCGTACTACACCTTGACGCGTTTCTTATGTGCCTCATTAGCCAAGGCAGCATCTCTACAAGTCTCATCAAGGTTATTCAAGTACACAAATCTTGCTTCCTCTGTGGAAATGTCTGGGAGAAGTTCGACGACGAGTTGTAAAGATGGAATCTGACATTGGATTGGCAAGACAGCTTCAAGTCCATAGACAAGATGGAATGGCATGAAACCAGTAGTTGTTTTCACAGACATCCGATAAGCCCAAAGAGCGGAAAAAAGAACAAGATTCCAATTGGATTTATGATCTCCAACCATCCGATGAAGCATAGTTTTCAAAACTTTGTTAATGACCTCTACCTAACCATTAGCTTGTGGATAATACAGCATAGAGTTTTCATGGTGAAAACCTAGCTTGGCACTCAATTCCTCCATCATTTGATTACGGAAATGATATCTGTGATCAGTGACGATGGACTACGAAACTCCAAATCTAGCTATGATATGATTGAACAAGAAGAGAGCGGTAGTATTACCATCTTCTCCATATGTAGGCATGGCCTCAGCCCATTTTGTAAAATAATCCACGGCTATGATGATGTAACCATGCCCCCCGGCTGAGGTAGGTTTACAATGCATGAAGTCAATCCCCCATTTGGAAAAAGGGCCAACGACAATGACGAGGTGAAGCGGAGTAGGATGGGTGCACTTTTTGGGATAAAAATGTTGCCATGGTGGGCATTTCTTAACAGCCTCATGACAGTCTTTGAAGACAGAAGGCTAGAAATAGCCAGTGCGAAGGATTTTCTAGGCTGTAGCCATCCCAGATAAATGACCACCACATGCTCTGAAGTGGCAATCATTCAGCACATGTTCAACCTCCTCATGAGTGAGGCATCACTGGAGAATGGAGTCAATCCCACGTCTATACAAGGTATCACACAAGATAAGATAGTACTTCGTGTGGTGCTAGATGCGGCGACGATCATCACGAGATAGATGCGGCTGGAAACGATGGGTTTGGAGATAAATCAACAAATCTCCATACCAAGGATCAGTAGTGCTAATAAGGAAAGAGAATTCATCTGGAAATGAATCGCTGGGCTCAAATTCCATAGTAGCATAGGGAAGGTCACATATAAGCTTGGAAAAAACCAAGGATTTATTTGATGTAGCCTTGGAAAACTCGAAATCGAACTCCTGAAGGATGATGATCCAACGGGAGTACTTTCCCTTGAGTACTTGACGAGTCAGAATGTAGTACATCGGGTTCTGGTCTGCCAATATGGTGGTAGTGCAAAGCAAAATGTAGTGACGAAATTTTTGCACAACAATTACCGTGGCCAAAGCTAGCTTCTCCACATGTGAATAATGACTTTCGGAATCAATAATATTCTTACTGGTGTAATAAATCACATGCTCCTGACCGTGGAGATTGTCCTGCACTAAAACCATGGCGACATTAGTAGCGGAGACAGCAATATACAAGAGAAAATCCTTTGAATAGTCCGGGGGGTGTATCACGGGTGAATGAGTCAAAGCGTGCTTAAGACTATCAAAGGCGCATTGGGCTTGTTCATCCTAGAAGAATGGAGTGTTCTCCTTGAGGAGATGCATATAACCGTGCATTTTCTCAGTGAAATTACACACGAAACAATGGAGAAAGTTCTCCTTCCCATGAAAATTTTGGAGTTCAAGGATGTTGGTTGGGGCTTGTAGATTAATGATCATGGAAACATTCAAAGGATCGATCTGGATGCCAACTTTTGGATACCACAAAGCCAAGTAGACATCCCATCTCAATGCAAAACACACATTTATGTGGATTGAGCCGTATATTATAATGACGACATCTCAGGAATGTGTCTCTAAGATGACTAGGATGGTCCTCCCATCATTGTGAATGAGCAGGGAGGTCATTAAGGTACGGTTCAATAATATGTTTAATGTCATGAAATGCATAGGACATCGCACGCTGGAACTTGGCTCCAGCATTTTTCAAGTCAAAAGGTAACTTCTTATATGCAAAGGTTCCCCATGGGCAAATGAATGTCGTCTTATGTTGATCGGAGGGGAATATCTCAATCTGATTGTAGCCAAAAAAGCCATCCATGAATGAAAAGGTGACACTTCCAACACAGTTGTCGATAATCTGATCGATGTGTGGGGTAGGAAAGTTGTCCTTGGGACAAGCTTTTTTTAAATCCCTAAATTCGATGCAGACTCTGATCATGCCCTACTTTTTTATTGATAGGGACAACGTTCAATACCCATTTTGTCAGAGGTATAGGATAAATAAAGCCAACTTTTAGAAGTTTCTCAATCTTAGCTTTAATAGCTGCAGCCTTCCTAAGATGGACTTGCCTAAGTTTCTTCCTGACAGGTTTAGCCGTGGGATAATTTTTAATCTCGTGGACCATAATGGAAGGGTTGATCCCAGACATATCTTCATAGGACTAGGAAAAAACATCATGGAATTCCTTAAAAAGTGCCTTATATGCTTTAGATTCATCTGTGGAGCAGTTCTGCCCAACATGAACGTGCTCAATAACATCAAGCTTGGCTGATAGGTCAATAGGGTTCATCTAAGTAATGTTGCAAAGTTTTCCTTTAGAATCTATATCTTGCAACAATATAGGACTTTGCGGAACGTTGACAATATTAGTAGGAAACAAGGATGCAAAATTATGGCTGCCCGAACTGGTATGGGGGAGGAACATGGATCGATGATGGTGATCCTCCCAGATGGGCTCATCCATATTCATGATCTCTATAATGGACTCGTCGGAAGGAAAAGTCTTGGAGAGATAATCTAGAACCGGAAGAGAAGGTTCTAACCAGTACGATAAATGGTAAGGATCCAAAGCCACTAAATGAATGTCATTAGTGTGATCATTGAAGCAAGTTTGAATGGTGTCATACATAGCTTCATGTGGGCTCAACGAGGTGGACTCAACAACATTTGTGCCCTGGGGCTCAATATCAAATGAAGCGATCATATGTACTGTCATGGTATCCATGCTAGGAGGAGTAGAGGGAAAAATCCCCATAAGGGATGAATCCTTCAACATACCTACCCCAATCGACTGGTAAGGAGGAGGGGACTGACCTAACATGGGGATGTTATTAGCTATGGAGTTAGTAACATCCGGTGTATAGAAATCAAGCTGGTCAATGGTAACAATTCTCTCGAGATGCGAGAATTGGACCATTTGAAATATTGTTGAAGCAACAGCATTTATGGAATAGAACCAATTCCTTCCTCAAAGGAGGTTATAATCCAAAGGGGAATCTACCACTTCTACTTGGATGGAAATATTTTTTCCCTCTAGCTCGACTGGGAGGGCTGATATGAGGCCATGGGGTTGGAATCCTCGTCCATACAAGGCTTTAAGGGTCGTAGGTGATGTAACAAGCTCAGGAGAGCCAAGAGCTTTCCAACGAGTCAGAGATAACACCGGGGTCGAAGCTCCTTCATCTAGTACCGTTTGGAAGACTTTGTTTCCCACTACTTTTGTAATGATCTGAAAAGCAAGTTTATGTGGTAATCTAGGTTTATAGTTCTCAACATTGAAGTGAATCAAGTTAGTGTTATCCGTTTCTACAGCTCCTAATGCAGTCAACAAGTTCTTGCACTATGTTGGGCAACTTTGGAGTACTTCTAGGATAGACATCGCACAAGGTTCCTGAGCGAGGTCTTCAACCACATTATAGAATTGAGTATCTCAGGCATTGGGATTAAAGATAGCCTTCCAAAGAGTACTCTTTGGTGGGTGCAAAATCATGTCGAGAGTAGGCTTCTCGATAGACAAGGGAACAATAAATGAGGATTCTGGAGAACTAGTAGAGGGAGCTTTCCATGAAGAATATTGATCTTCTTGCTTATCTGCAGGTTTATCATAATTCTGGCTTCGATTTTGCAGATGGATAGTATCTGAGCACATCATATGAATTTCCTCTTATGAACTAGAGCTATCGTGGTTCGATATGTGGTCTACCACCTGTTGTTGAGAGGGAAAGGGATCCGTAAATACTGCAAGTGCGAGATTAGACTTAAAAAACTGGGAGATTTTGTCCCGACAGGGACACTCCTTTGAGAAGTGATCACCACAACATAACAAAAAAGGGTATTTAGCCTTCCTTTTCCCTGTGTTTGTGTCATTATGGGTTGATTTTGGGGTCTCCTACTGGTTTCCAGGTTTTTTGTTTCAATTTTTACCTTTCTTTTTATTACCTAAGGTTTGAGTACTTTAAATAGAATTGACCTTGACAGGAACTCCCTTCCTTGGGGAAATTCAGTCCTAGACTGATTGTTGTTTGTTGCTTTTTGGCAGATTAACTTTTCTTGGCTGTGAAAATTGATTTCTGCAAAGGGTTCGCTGTCCAAACAGAGACTCGAGCTTCAAGATTCAAGGACTCTGATTGTGATCCTGGTGGAGCTTCATCCTTGGAGCAATCCAGTTCGTGACTGATTGTTGTTTCTCTTATGCAGATTAGTTTGCATGAATACTGGTTTCTGCAGAGGATTATTTGTCCAATAAATACTCGAGCTTCAAGATTGGACTCTCTTGTGTTTATCTAGTCTTGGTGGAGCTTGGGAAACTGCTCAACCTTGGTATTTGAGTGTTAGCAGTGAGCTCAGTGCTAGTGGGATTTATTTGAGTCTTTTTTGGTGGTTATCTCTGTTTTGGGGTCATGGAGGATGAAGGGGGCTCTTCCCATATCCCTGATCTCAATGCCTTCAGAAGATTCACAACTTCATGAAGCAAAAGGAAACTCACTCAAATCCAACAAACTTTTGTAAAGAAGCTTGAAAATATCCCTTCAATAGCCCTATGAGTGGAAACTTGTCAAACAACTCTAAACATTGTTGATCGGGGTCTCATTAGCTAGTTCACAGGGCTTTGGCCTTCCCCTAAGACAATTGTAGGATGGGTTCAACGAAATTGGAAACCTCTCATCTCAAAAGGTATCTGCAGCAATTTGATAGGTAAGGGATATTATCTTTTTCTCTTTGAAAATTCTGCTGATAGAGATTAGATTTTTCAAAACGGGCCATACTTCATGGATCCCTAGGGACTCTACTTGAACAAATGGTCTCCAGAATTTTATCTGAACCAAGATGTTCCCTCAGCGGTCCCTGTCTGGGTTAGGTTGTCGCATCTTCCTCTTCATTGCTGGAATCCCAGAGCCCTTGAAGCTATTGATAACACCCTGGGGAAATATATTGATAGGGTTGATCACTGAGATCAATATACCTATGCCAGATCTGTGTTGAAGTGGACTTGGAGGTAGGATAACCCGAAGCTATTAACTTGAAAATAGTGGATTGGACCTATGTACAAGAGCCAGACTATGAACAACTACCCTATAAGTGCATATTTTGTCATGGTTATGGACACTTTGCCAGATCCTGGAAGAAAAAAGTTGAATGAGAAGTTGCTAAAGAAAAGGGAGATGAATGGATTCAAGTTCAAAAAACTAAATCAGCAAAGCAAGGAAATAAATAAAAGAGACAAAAAGGAGAACTGAGAACAAGCAACAACACCTCTGGACAGAAAGAACATGGAGAAGTTATGAAAGAATCAATGACTCAAAACAATTTTGAAGTATTGAGCATTCCAAAAGATCAATTACTTTCAACTCTTAAAGAGGGAGAAGTCCCTCAAACTCAAATCCAAACAAGTGAAGAAGATAAAGGCCATGAATCAGAACTCAACACACCTGTGGAATGTCATTCTCCTACTTATGCAAAAATGGAAAAAAAAAAGAAACCTACGGACAATTCTGGCTCTTCAGATGAAGATCCTCTTGGTAAGTCATCCAAAAAAGGGCGAAAATATCACAAGCCAGTCTGGGAGGAATAAGTCGAACAGATTAAGATGCAGGGAAGTCAAACAACTTTAGAGATGTCCATCGGTAGGAACACTCAGTCCAGACCTACAAAAGGAGGCCCAAATCCTTTCGTCAAATGATGAATTGTGTCTCTTGGAATTGTAGAGGGCTCGGCAATTCTACAAAAGCTAAAGCAGTTAATGATCTTATCAGAATGGCCTCTCCAAATTTCCTTATTCTCCAAGAGACAAAAATCGATGAGGAAAGCTTACCTTCCATTAGCAGAAAGAGATGGAAACTGAATGTTGGTAAGGCAGTGAGTTCTAGAGGCACTATTGGTGGAATAGCCACATTATGGACAGGAATTGACTTTATTCTGGAAAACTCCCACAAATCGCAGCATTGGATATTCATACAACTTTGTCATATTCCAAGTAAGAAAGTGATTTTCCTTTTTAATCTGTATGTGCTTGTCAATTTACAGGAAAAACAAGAATGTTAGAATTTGCTGGCATCCTTTCTCGATGCAAACTCATTTTCAAATTTAATAAATGTCAAAGATTTAAATATAATTTTGAATGCTAAGGAAAAAGCTGGCAGTGTCTATGGGAGAGATCCCATGCTGAACTGGGTGGATAGCTTCATACTAACGTGGGAGTTGATTGATTTCAAACCCAAAAGAGGAAAGTTTACGTCGTCAAATAACATATTAGGAGTAGCTAACATTTTTGCTAGATTAGACCATTTTCTGGTACAGAGCTCCTTGCTGGCAGATAAAATAGTTATATCCTCTAGTATTTTGCTGAAGATCACCTCAAAGCATAAACCGGTTTTATTAGAGATTGAAAATGAAGAGGACCTTGGCCCCATTTCATTTAGATTCAGACCATTGTGGAAAGATAGAGATGGATTCATGAGTGACTGTCACTTTGGCTTGGGAAATTCTAGTTACCGGATCTCCAAATTATGTCTGGGAGAGGAAGCTTATTAATACCAAAGATGCGCTTAAGAATTGGGTAAAACTTACTCAAAAAAATCCAACCAACGAAAGGAAAGAAACCCTTCAAAACCTAGAAAAAAATCAATTGGAAATGCAAGAAACAGAAATAACTCCATCTTTACTAGCAAAAGAGCAAAAAGCACAGTTCATTTCTTGCCAGGCCTTCAGGCGAGAAGAAGAATACTGCATATTAAAATCTCAAAGTACTTGGCTGAAAGCTGGTGATAGGAATACCTCCTTCTTTCACAAGCAATGTAGAGTTAGAATTTCTCAAAATCATATCTCGGAAATTTACTCCCAATCTGGTAAAGTGGTAAAAGGAAATTCTAAAATCAAACATCTGGCTGAAATTCATTTTCAGAACCTCTGCAACGAAGATGGACTCTCTGATCCTAATCTTAATTCTGATTTTTTGGCCAACATTCCCAACTTGGTGAGTGAGGCAAAAAACGATGAGTTAATGAAGCATTTTAAGGAGCAAGAAATTATTGACGTTATTTGGTCCATGGAGCCGGATAAAGCTCCTGGCCCTGATGGGTTCTCCTTTCACTTTTACCAAATTTGTTCGCCAGTTATTATAAAAGATCTCCTTTGAATGTTAAAATCTTTCTAGATTAAATCCAAAGTGGGGGGTTGTACAAATTCCACCTTTCTTGCATTAATTCCTAAAGAAGCCAATCCTTCTTCCTTTGATAGATTTAGACATGTCTCCCTTTGCAATGCGTCCTATAAAATCTCTTCTAAACTACTAGAAATCGACTTAAACCTTTGCTTCAGAAACTGATTTCTCCTCTTCAAGGAGGGTTTGTAAAAGGGAGACATATTCTGAATAATGTTATTCAAGTACAGGAAGATATGCATTCCAGTTTTCTTCAGAAGGAGAAGGGAATGCTCATTAAACTTGATATGGAAAATGCCTTTGACAAGGTAAATCACTCTTTTCTTTTTTATGTTCTTCAATCTTTTGGATTCAGCTCTACTTTTTTAAATTTGATAAAAGCTTGAATTCATAATCCTTGGATAGCACCATTGGTAAATGGCAGGCCAACAAACTTCTTTCAAGCCTCTAGGGGTATCCGACAAGGTTGTCCTTTGTCGCCTTTTTTGTACATTCTTATGGCTGACTCCCTAAGTAGGAAGTTATCAGCAAGAAAAATTGATGGTATCATTCTGGGAATTTCTACATCCATAGGAGTTGAAGCTATCAACCACGCCCTCTTTGCGGATGACACCTTGCTCTTGGGAGGGGCATCCTTAAAAATGGCAAGAGCTTTCTTTGAAATTATGCAACATTTTTGTATTATTTCAAGGGCTCTCATCGATAACCGAAAGAGTGTAGTATACGGATGGAATGTTGATCAATCAAAAGTAGATAAAATATCTCAGATCTTGGGCTTTGAATGATATGCTTCCTGGGACAAGGTTAAATACTTGGGTCTACCATTAACTTTGGGGCAAAACAATCCCTCTCTCTGGCTGGAAATTATGAGTAAGATTAAAGCAAAGATCATTTCATGGGGAGGAAATTGGCTAACAAAGGCAGGAAAGGTCACTTTGTTTAAGTCAGTACTCTCATCTCTTCCTATATATCAATCCTCTTTACTTCTGGCTCCAAAAGCTATTATGAATCAAATTTCTAAATTACTCAGAGACTTCTTATGGGGAGGTGGGAAAGGAAACCAGCACCATATGCATCTGGTTAATTGGGAAACAGTAAAAATACCACTTCTTGAAGGAGGATTACAATTCAAAGATCCAAAAATGTCCAACATAGCAATGGGAGGAAAAATATTATGGCAGTTGTTTTCTAACAAACAACACCCGGTTAGTCAGTTGTTATGGAAAAATACCTTCACGGTGGATCATTAAGGAATATTCAAATGGGAAATACCATTAAAGGATCAATTATCTGGAACTCATGTAGGAAAGTTCTTGATTTCTTTGTACAACATCTTTATCGCATTCTAGGAAATGGTCGAAATACTTTTCTATGGGTCGATAGATTTAATGGACACGATCCACTTCTTGCTGATGAAGCTATTGCTAAGATTTAGAATTGGTTAACAAATAAAGGAATCCACAAATTGGTCGATATTGCTTCATGGGATGCCAAAGGAAATTGGATCGACTGGTCTCTTCCTCTCATGACAGAGCGTGATATTCCCAATTTCTCTGACCATCAAAATTTGTTACTAACCAAGCTGAATCAAAAGACTCCTATCCATCAATTTTGCAGAGACTCATGGGGATCGGGATCATTTGGTGTTTATACTACTGCTTCTGGTTTCTCTCATCTCTAGATTTCAGCGCATGCCAGTGCAGTGGATTCCTCTGGCTCCCACAACGCAGCTCTCTGGAAGCTGGTGTGGAGTTTGCCCAGCATTCCAAAGATTAATTTTTTCACTTGGACTATAATTCATCAAAAACTTCTAACGGCTGAAAATTTGTCAAAAAAGGTTTTTATGGACCATTTAGATGTTGTCTGTGTTTTCAGGTTTTTGAGTCTTCAGCACACATTTTAGTTGAGTGCGTCTTTGCTCAAAAGGTCTGGGCTACCATTCTCTTTTTTTCCTCTAAAAGCTGAACCGATCACTGTTTTTAAAAACTGGCAATCAAGATATCGTGGTGCTCTTTCTTCCAATCATGCTTGGAGAAAAATCTGGCAAGCTATACCAAAATTTATCTGGTGGAAATTATGGCTGCCTCGAAATGATATGATCTTTAATGGAAAAATCCTGAAACCTGAAATTGTAGCATCTAAAGCTAAGGAATTTCTATTAGAAGAAGTAGGAAACCTTCAAATAGCTGGAAGTAATTTAGAAGCTGAACAGAATTGGCTTGGTTCGAAGTCAGTGGATAAAATTCAGATGGGTTTAAGTAAACCCGTTATCAAACCTTTTTGGCAGATCAAGCTCTCAGAAAAGGAATTTTCAAATTGGTGGAAATCTAAAAATAAAAGTTTGATATACTTTGATGGTGCGTCAAAAGGAAATCCAGGGAAAGCTGGGGAAGGGGGTTTGATATTCCATCCAGGAGGAAAATTAGAAACAAGTTTCAATTGGGGAATAGGGAAAAATACAAATGATCAGGCAAAATTATTTTCTCTTTTGAAACCATTTCAACTAGCAAAGGAAGCAGGGCATAATAATTTGCAAATCTTTGGAGATTCTGAAATCATCGTCAAAATTCTAAACTCAGATTCAGTGTTCAACAATCTTATTCTAAATGTGACCATGCAAAGGTTGCATTTCATTTTGATGGATTGTGACTCAGTTACTTCTTACCAATTCTCCATGATTTGAGATCTGCTGCCTCCTCCCTTCGAGAATGTTATGTGTGAATGACGGACCTTGCTTATTGCATTCCATTCCATGACAAAATCTCATATTGGGGTAAGGAATAGTATTTTTTGGAACAAATTGTAATTGGGTGAAAGCCCAAATTTTCCTTTTTAAATAAAAAAAAAAAATTAATCATTTTGGTTATAAAAAAAAATCACATCAAACACTAGTGCCTTAGAGAAGTGAGTGTTCAATATCAATTCCATGTTTCTATGTGTTGGTAATTAATATATGTAAAAGTTAATTTAAAAAAAAAATAAATGTTGATTCTAGCATTATCTAAATTGTAACGAATATCATTGATTTGATGCAAATGTTATTTAAATTTTACAATGCCTCTTCCCACATAAATAATTGTCTTATTGGGAAACTTCAAATGAAAGTACATTCCCACTATATGTTTCCTACATTTATGAAAGAAAACAAAGTTTCTTGAAATTTTTGGGTGGGTGACATATGCAATATCGCATGGGATAGTCACTTAATATACCAAATATTAACATTATTTATGACCCTTCCAACCTATACATTATGAGAATCAAGTCACAATCGATTACATTCTATGTTGTGAGCAATCCTAAATATGAGATGTTCTTTAAGAGAGGAAGAAAAGAGAAATTTATCCATTGACTAGGATCAAAAAAGATGTTGATATATAATAGGTTCAATATGGCTATGTAAGGTCAAGAGAAACCTTACACAATACTAAGTCATTTCATCCACAACACTGATCATCAACGATTTTAATAAGCACATTCCAAACTACACAACAATAGTCTACAAACCATAAGATCTTGTGCAAAATACATCTTTCTTAGATTCATCCACATGACAGAGCATGTACTTGAACAAGTCTACAAGACAGAAAGTTAAAAACTATGAACGTTAATGAATACTATAACAATAAATATAGAAATAATTCCCAAGAAAGAACATTTTCATTGTTTAATAATCACAAGTATCGTCATTATCAATACACTGCAATTTTTGTACACTGCAATTTAATTTTCACAGTGATCTGCCTTAGCTCCCACCCAAATGGCATGAGTCTCAAATGGATGAGAAGTCCCTAGTGTTTTTGATAGAATGATTGTAACTCATCTAGCACCTAAGCCAAAGGAAGTTTGTTATATGGGGTGTAATTCTCAAAGTACTTCCAGAAAAAGAAAGGCTATTCTATAGACGAGTTATAATTAGTATGTCAACATGTGTCCAAAGACTCGTATCATTGTCATCCCAATCAAACAAAATCATCAAAGAAATACAACAAGTTCATCGGAAGTAATCAAAAGATCCCAAAAGGTTACACAATTGTCCACATATCAGTGAAGTAACTAACATCTACAAAATGTAAAACTGTATCTAAAGCCAAAATGTCAAAATGCAACAACCAAAAGTTTCACAGATTGTCCTTCAAAAAATGTTATCTCTGCCTCTGGCTCCCAGCACATATTGACTATAAAAATATGTTATCTTTGCCTCTGGCTCCCACACTTGTTCCAACAATCAACCTCAGAACCAAAATTCGAAAAGTGCTCAGAAGATAACAAAAGATCCAATAGCAACAATGTTACCCAGAACATGTTCTTCATAAAAGATTTTCCCTTTGGGCATACTCAACGCCTCTTTTGATAACTTATCAATAGTAGGTATATTATATAGATAAGACCAGAGTAACAAGGTCTTTTGTTGTCAAATAATAACGAGTTTATGTATTTCCAAACAAGCCATGAAATATAACAAGGCAAAAGAGACCACCCAAGTACAGTTCTAATCCAAGTGAAGAGGGATCCCCTCAAATCCCTATGAGGCCAAGTAAATTTGATCCTATGAAAAGTGGTTCCATCCTTCCACACATGTTTGGTATATGTGCATCCCAGTAACAGGTGTTCCATATTTTCTCCCTCCAAATTACATAAAGGACAACTCCATCATATGCAGAAATTGCTTGAAACATATATGGCCTTTTATTCAACTCTTTTAAGTCCAAATCTTCAGCAAACACGACTCTTGGAAGATCTTGTGATGAACATATAACCGTAGCTATCTTATGAAGTTGAATAAGTGTAAAAGAGGCATCATTATCACAAACTTAATATACCAGGCAAAGATGGGCATAACATCCAATTCATGTCCAATTTAATAAATGGGCATACAAATTAGAGAAACAAGTTGTATATGTGTAAATATATTTGAGACTTTTCCTAAAACCCACTAATTGCACCTAGAAATTTAGTAGACCTTCCAAATTCCAATTTTATTTCAGATTCAAAAGTCAAATGCCACTAACCATTTAAAGAATTAGCACATGTTCGTTCTAGGAAAAATGAGCAATAATGCATGCACAGAGAGACACTAAAACAATAGAAACAAGATGTAAGTTGAAAGCATTGATTTTACATGGCAACATAACAATACAAGCAAAATTACTTCTGCAACTAGAAATGAGATCAACCTTCTAGAATATAATCACTTTTTAGAATCAAAGAGGAAATGTCACCAACCTAAAAGAGCTCACAGTTCTCTGATTTAGAAGAAAAGAATAAACATGCACGTTGAAAGAAGCGATGTATCTATGACATTAACCAACCTTGCCCACCATTTTTAGCAAACGATAATAATAAGGAAAAATTGGACCAAATCAAAGAAAACCAAGCTTTGCACTTACTTGAGGATTTGAAAATATATACCAAAATCAATTTGGTAGGGACCTCTGCAAGATGAACCACACCATTAGAATTGTGCATAAGCAAAGCAAGTGACCTCCTTTGTAGAACTAATAACCACCTTCCCAAGCACATAATCAAACATGAAAGTAGAGAAATTGTCACCAACCTCTCACACAATTGGAAAAAAAACTCCAAACATACATGGGTTGACATTTAACACAACTAGATACTAGAGTTATTTGCAAACCATCAAACAAGCCACATCATGACCTCCAAAATAATCAAATATTAGAGAAAAATTCCAACCAAATCACTAAACAAGTACCTTAGCAATGGGATGACCTTTATTATATCCAAATAGTATAGCGACAGGATGGTCTCCAACACAATCAAACAACAAAGTGAAATGCTAGCCATCAAACCATTAAACAATTCAATGAACCCCAAAATCACAATTCAATGTAGACCCATGACAACTATAAGAATTCAATGCATGGTAAGAAAACCCTCGTAATCACCCAAATAGAGCTAGTAAGAATCGTCACCATATTTTTGAAGCAAAGCTAGGAAGCATCTTTCCAAGAAGAACCAATAACCACCCTCTGACCTCCAACACAACCCAATACCAAAACTAAATTCCAACTAACAAACAAGCCATGACATGACCTCAACACAAACTAATAGCACAACAAAACACCAACCAGATGGACGTGAATGTATACCAACAAATAAGCTATGTAGTGACCTCCAACAAAGAAAAACAATAGAGTGATGGGATGGCCTCTAACACAACCAAACAATAGAGTGAAATAAAGCATACAAACAAAATAAAGAATTAACCAAGTAGATTAACTTCTCATAGTTAAATGGTGGTTCTCCCTAACAAATTTTGTAGCATAACACCTAAATCTACCCATAAATAGTACAATAATGCACACCATAGGAAAATATACAAAGCTACATTATGTTCCACAGTAGAAATCCATGTTATTATAAACACCAATGCTGAGATAAAAATTTCCATGGCAAGAGGAATACGACAAACCAACCACTAGAAAAGTCAATGTTAGCATTCTTTATGATCCATTAACCTCACCTTCTATTCAAGCACGGATGCATGATCTTGCATGGCTTTGATAAACCTTAGTAGCTATAACTTGTGGTTTTTTAAATACTAGTTCTTATCTTCTCATCATATGGTATTCATATATTCTCTCAATTAGAAATTGTGTCTTCTTGTGTAATGTTTCACTCATGCAAAGACCATAGTTTCATAAGGAAGCACTACAGAAAATCATTTACATGGAAACCACTTGATTAATTAGGGGTTCTATGAATATATTACCTATTGTATATGTGACAAAAGGAAGAGATATGCCTTATAAATTAACCAACAAAATGACACCCAATACCCTGAAATTATGGTATTGAAAAAGAATTTGAAGACTATAAATATAAATGGATTTTACACTAATAGATACATCAATAAACTCAATCAAAGAATATTTTTTATGGTACTCTATCACAAAAAATAAATAATAAATATAAGTATTAAGACTGAATGACAGTATAACTAGGGCTAGATATTTTCTAACTAGGGATAGGTAAAGGCTCCTAGAATCATATGGTTGAAGAGGGAGACCAAAAATACTACCTCAATCACATCAAAAAGGCACTTCCACACTTTTTTCAGCATATGGAGATGACATTCAGCCTTGAAGTGTATTGGTTACTGGGAATAGCAACTTCCTATCCTCTAGTGGTACAGAGACTCTCTCTAGCTTTATGATTGGCAAGGATGTATTTAGGGAACACTGGTTGTTGGTATCTGATTAAATGCTTATACTAAGAATGTAATTGGCTATAATCTAGTTGGTTATCGATACTTTTATCACTGTATGAATTGTCCACACACTGTGAAGCCGATGAACCCATCATAGCAATAATCAAATGGAGATGACTGCAAAGGCACTCCCACACTTTTGTTAGCATATGGAGATGACATTCAGCCTTGAAGTGTACCGGTTATTGGGAATAGCAACTTCCTATCCACCAGTGGTAGAGAGACTCTCTCTAGCTTTATGATTGGCAAGGATGTCTTCAGGGAACACTTGTTGTTGGTATTTGATTAAATGCTTATACTAGGAATGTGATTGGTTATAATCTAGCTGGTTATCGAGACTTTTATCGTTGTATGAATTGTCCACACACTGTGAAGCTGATGAACCTATCATAGCAATAATCATATGGAGATGATTGTGAAGGCACTTCCACAATTTCGTCAGCATATGGAGATGACATTCAGCCTTGATGACTCATGAGAATCAATGGCAAGTTACCCTGGAAACCAAAAGGCAGAAGAGGATTAGACCAGGACTGAAAATTTCTACAAGAAACTAAACAGCGAGAAATTTAAGGCTACTCGAGACTGCACTTTGTAATTAATGCTAGAATTTATAAACACATACTGTAGAAAAATATAATGTAAACACAATAAACTAGCTGTGAAAACCTATGACTGCTTTTCATTACTTCTAGAAAAACTACTATAAGAAAACAGTGAACTGCTAACTGCTCAATCAAAAATTAAATAAATAAACCTATACATATGCCTTCTATTTTATAGATTGAGGTGAAAAGTACGTATAATGAATCTGGAGCACTATTGATTTACAACTAGAGCATATCCATCTCAACCTTCGGACATGAACACCAATGGCTCCTAGTTTTTTGTGGCCTGAAAAGTCAAAATGAAAGTTAATATATATATATATATATATATATACAAGTTTGGGGAAAAAACATACTAAAAGTAATTAAATATTATCAAAAATAAATATCCATACCTATGTACCCTATGGAAATTGTGAAACTAGAATTTCCTCAACATCCATATTTGTGCCACTAACCTCTGTTTCTTCCGGGTCAAGAAAATCTATATCATCAAAGTCGTCATCATTCATGAATTTGGTATGTTGCATAAATTTCATATAATTTACAGACATTATATTTGGAGAATAAAAACATTAGATTTCATATAATAAATTTCATATATTATAGCATACTTATGTACCATGCCTATGTTTTGATTTTGTTGAGCGATGACTCACTTATAAGTGTCTCTACAGTACACTGCATACTACCCAAGCTCTAATCGACTCATACTTTTCAAGCGATCATCGTAATAATCATCTAATGAGCCTTCATCCATACTAGATGAAGATGACATAGTATTTAGGTCGATTTCCACCCCTTCCAATGCAACCCCAACACTCTCTTTTATCTCTTCCCTCACCCCTCTTGCTATTTGGGATGTCATTTCCAATTCCTCTAGAAAAGAAATTACTCTGGGATGTGGTTGTACTAACCGAGGCATCGGACGCCTATACTGTGTTGATGTATTTGTAACTTCAGAATATATTCACCTATATATCTTATGTGTTGTACCCCGATGTTTATTCCGGGAAGTGTCTGTAATGTATTAGACTCATTTCATGGCACGATGTGCCTATCGGTAGATTCAATAATGTAAACAAGTCATGTTAAGTCATTGTGGGTAACCCTCCTATTGATCAAGGGTTAAAGTCCCCATAGTTGTGGGGCCCTAGGGTTATTAGACTATCCTAGAGAATTCGGCCCTAGGAGAGTTATTGTAATTCAGGGCAATAGTCCCCGCCATGTAATTCAAGGTTAACCCTCCTTGTTGATCGAAGAGGCAAAGTCCCCATAGTTATGGGGCACTAGGGTTATTAGACTCTCCTAGAGATGTTGGCTCTAGTAAAGTAATTCTTAAGTTAGGCTGACGTGATGGAGTGGACATTAAGTGAACGAAAGAATATAAATATAGAGTGAGCCTCTCTATTTATCACACACAAACTCACTCACTAGGGCGCATGAGTGAGAGAGAAGAAGCTGGGATCAGAGAGAGAGACTACTGCTGTCGGGAGATCATCTTTATGTTTTCAGGTCTTAATTTTGGTGTTGATTCTATCTCTAAGGAAGTTGCAGGGTTTTCTCCTACAACGAGGAAAATATTTGTGTCTATTGTCTCTTGTGTTTGATTATTGTGCTTGTTATTCTCTCAGTTAAAGATCCTAATATAATGCTAGCTTGAATGATAAAAATCTAACATGGTATCAGAGCTAACCTGAGAAGAAGACATTATGTAGCTGCAGAAGCTAGGGCTTCTTAATTTTTTGGTCTCTCTCCACAATCCATCATCAAAAGTATGCTAGGATGACTCTCCATTGAAGGGTGCATCTTTCTATCGAAGCGGAATTCGATTCCGAGCATTTTCAGTTTTTGGTGCGGGAAATTAGGGCTTCTTACAGAAGAGGAATTTTTTGAGTGAGCCTGGCATAGGATTTCTCTCCTCATCGAAATCAAATTTTAGATACCTGGGTCAATATTTTGGTCGGGTATAACTCCAGGAAAGTCAAACCCTAGTTTGACCCCAGGTTGGAAAAACCCTAAAATACTAAAACTGATAAGTTTTGGTAAATTCGCTATATCTCAGGATTTTAGAAGGCCTAGGAGATGAAACCTTCATAGGAAAAATCTAAAATCCTTATTTACACTGTATCCAAATTTCAGCCTTCGATTCGCTATATTCTAGGAGATATGATCCCTCCAAGTTAGGGTTCCAGCCTCTTCCAAGATTCATCCCTAAACAGGATACTTGGGGAGAATCGCTATATCTTGGGATACAAAGGTCCAAATGAAATTTCTGAAAATTTTCCTGAAAGGGTACAGAATTTAATTTCTTTGGTAGAAGTTTTAGACCTCGAAGATGAAACAGTGACATGTGGCAGTCTGTACAACTTCGGTATGTTGAACAGTCCTGAAACAGGTCACCTTGGGAAAATGATCATAAGTCCCAATTGGTGAAACCCATTCTGATTAAACCTATGGTGTTGGAACAAGGATAGGCAAGGCTAACTCATTGTGAAGTTTCAGACATATAGGAGTAGTAATTTTGGAGATATCGCAGAAACAATATCAGGCATTTCTGCAGAAAAAATTGGAAAACTAGGGCTTCCTGTTCCGGGAGCTTCCCTCCATTGGTTTCCGAAAAGGAGTACATTGGACAGCCAACTTGAAGAGGTCTATCTTTCTATCCAATCAGATCTGAAAGATTCCAAGTTTTGAAAATTCGGGTTTCTCTAACAAACCCTAGATTAGCCAGCTCTAGAACCAGGGCGGACACCTCAAATCGGTAAGATCTAATCTGTTTGCTATTTAAATTTGAGGTTCTTATTTCAAAGTGATATATCACATCAGCTTGATGATAATCTTGGTGAAGTTGAAAAATTCCAAGCATGGAAGTATATGATCTCTCTGAAGAAAATGAATTGGACATCTACACAAGTAGAGAGGTTCCAGTTCCAGAGGGAGATGAGGCTAAAAGCCTTACACAAGAATAACTTGGTCAAGGCCAAAAAGATCATTGTTGATTCAATCACAGATCACCTTATACCACAAGTGTCTTCCCTAAAGACACCGAAAGAGATGGTTAATTCCTTGAACAAGATATTTGAAGGGAAGAACATAAATTGGAAGATGACTTTGAGAAAATAGTTGAAGAATGTGAAGATCTAGAATGCAGAGACCATACAGTCATACTTTACGAGGGTCTCTCAAATCAAAGAACAACTTGTAGCAGTAAAAGAAGAATTGGAAAATGCAAAAGTGGTGATAGCCACCTTGAATGGCCTCCCAGGATCATGGGAATCCATTCATGCGAGGAATGTGTGCCAGAAGGAAGTGATTACTTTCAGCAGACTCTGGGAAGAAGAAGAAGCTCAACTCATAATAAGATAAGAGAATATGGGAGCAACTGAAGATCAAGCTCTCACCATCCAAAGAAGATACCTCAAGCAATGAGGAATATGAAGAATTCAATTCTTGAATAACCTCTTATCCACCTTAGCATTTGGATAAGAAATGATGAATGAAGAACATGATGAAGTTGAAGGCTCAAGAAGGAGTCTACTCTCGAAACAAATAAAGATAAGTATTCAATTGTCATTTCATGATATTGTTTTGTTATACATTTGTTTATATTCAGTCGATGTATTATGCATAATAGAATGTTTGCATTAATGGAAATATACTACTAATATGCATGTGATGGGTAAGTATCTCATGGTGCTATACAACTCTCCATTGCTACTTATCTAGAATGAAACCTCTTTGCTGACATATTGGATTAGTGCACAATCTCAATGTTGTCCTGGTAGAGATGGAAGGCATCTAGAAAAGTTTCCGTGAGATATGGATGAATGTTGTATTGGCTAAAATAGTTGCATGATCATATATTTATGCATAAGCCATTATGAATATGCCTTATGAAATGTTTCTAACCATACAACTAATGCATTTGACTTGTAGGAAAGATCACGTAAAATCGCCTACAAGCAAAGAAGGATAAGACTTGTTCCGAAGAACAAGTGATGACAGTTCAAGATGAAGAACAATATGATGAATGCAGCAACATCATTGATGCAAATCCTTCCAGCTATGAAGAAGTAACCAAGAAGAAAGGGAAGAACGGTTCAAGAAGCATGATGTCTAGGACGCAGCATCGATACGTGAAGGGAAGTTCGTAGTTCCATCATACAATAGATGTAAATATCATGGGATACTAGGCAAGATTCATAGCACGAAAAGAAGACAGAGACTGCGAAGAGACATTTACAGCCAGTGGGAGTTGAGACACATGACAGGCAGAATCATGTGTGCAAATGAAGGAAGGCCTTGTACGAGCTCAGAAGACACCCATGGGATAACACATACATGATGAGCTTGATGAAGATCTTAACCTTTGCTACAAGGTTGAAGATGAAAGTCTATAGAGGATGACGAGCTCATAGATGGGTGCGAGAAGAACTTTTGAAAAAGTTCAAGATAGAGGATCTTGGTATCTAATGATCCTAGATGGATACATAGAATATTAGTAGCAGAGGAATCTACTTGTCACTCTGGTACATAATGTTTCAGTGCATATAGTACGAAAGATAGAGGGAGAATGATGCTCCGCTTCAGAGGGAGTGACTACAGAAGATCCGGAGGTTCGACATGGTACGACAGGATGGACAGATTACTGATGACTCTAGGCTTTATTGAGAGTAAATCAGATTCCAACCTTTTCTTCAAGGTTGAAGGTGGAAGACCAGTGATGCTCCTGTTATATATCGATGACTTGTTCCTGACATAAAAGAGGAACTCGGAAGGAGACTTGCTGTCGAGTTTGAGATGAAGGACTTGGATATGATGCACTATCTTCTAGGCATGGAGGTGTGGCATAATGCAGATAAGGGAAGTATACAGTAAAGATCCTGAAGAGATTCGGGATGATGGACTGCAAGGCCATAACCAGACCTATGGCATCGAACCTGCAGCTATTGAGTGATGCTTCATCAAAAGTGGTTGATGCTACGATGTATCGTCAGATGATTGGGTCCTTGATGTACCTGACAAACACGAGACCAGATATTTGCTTTGCTGTGAACACCTTCAGCCAATTCCTAACAGATCTTAGACATGTTCACTTGATTGTTGCAAAGCATATTCTGAGGTACCTAAAGGGTACAGTTGATTATGGGCTCAAGTATGAGGTGAATCAAAAGATTAACCTAGAAGGCTATGTTGATTCAGATTGGGCAGGAAGTGCCATCGATAGGAAGAGCACTTTAGGGTGCTACTTCAGTATGGGATCAGGTGTGATCTCTTGGTTTAGCAGGAAGCAGTCCTGTGTGGCACTGAGTACAACTCAAGCAGAGTATGTTGCAGCTTGTTCAACTAGTTGTGAGGCAGTATGGATGAGGAAGCTACTATCTGATTTATTTGATCTCCAGTTGGATGCTACTTGTATATATTGCGACAACTAGAGTTGTGTGAAGTTGTCGGAGAACCCGGTGTTCCAGGACAAGTCAAAGCATATCGAGATCAAATATCACTATATCAGGGATATGGTGAAGAGAGGAGTAGTGAAGCTCCAGTATGTTGTGATGGACGAACAGATAGCTGATGTGTTGATGAAGCCATTAGCCAGAGTGAAGTTTGAGTACTTCAGGGAGAAGCTTGGTGTTCTCCAGATCGAGGTTTTGTCCAAGGGGAAGTGATGAGTCTATGAGCCATTCTGACATGGTGAGAGGATTGGTTCCTTCCATGGTCAGATGTAAGGGCTAAGCCATTCTATCATGGTGAGAGGATTGGTTCCTTCCATGTCAGATATGAGTGTTGAGCCATTCTGATGTGACTGTAGGATTGGTTCCTACATGATCAGATATAAGTGTTGAATTCCATTCTATGAATGGAGGCACCTGGTCAGTTACCAGGAATACTCAGCCTAGGGATGAGAGCCATTCTGATGTGACTATAGGATTGGTTCCTACATGATCAGATATAAGTGTTGAATTCCATTCTCTGAATGGAGGCACCTGGTCAGTTACCAAGAATACTCAGCCTAGGGATGAGGGCCATTTTGATGTGACTGTGGGATGTGTTCCCACATGATAAAATGTAAGTGCATGGCCATTCTGATGTGACTGTGGGATGTGTTGCCACATGATTAGATGTAAGTGCAGGGCCATTCTGATGTGACTGTGGGATGTGTTCCCATATGATCATATGTAAGTGCAGAGCCTTTCTAAGGGGACTGTGGGATGTGTTCCCACATGATCATATGTAAGTGCAGAGCCCTTCCAGCATGGCTATGGGATGTGTTCCCCACATGGCTGGATATAAGTAATGGGCCCTTCTAGCATGGATACGAGATGTGTTCCCCACATGGATAGATACAAGTGCTGAGCCTTTCTGACATGATTGTGGGATGTGTTCCTGTATGGTCAGACGTGAGTGCTGGGCCTTTCTGACAGGGTTGTGGGATGTGTTCCCGCATGGTCATATGTGAGTGCTGGGCCTTTCTAATAGGGTTGTGGGATGTGTTCCTGCATGGTCAGATGTGAGTGTTGGGCATGCCTTTCTGACATAGTGTTGGATTTGTTCCTCTCATGGTCAAATGTAAGTGTTGGGTGGGCCATTCTGACTTAGGGTCAGATATAAGCGCTGAAGAAGACCTACATGGAGGCTAGGCCTACAACCAGCATGAAAAAGGGATGGATCTATAGAACTTCCTGTGATCAGAAGAATCATGAGATAGCACTAGTGATGATGATCTAGCAGTGATGATCTAGATCGAGTGATGATCCAAATCCAGTGATGTTGACCCAACAGTGATGATCCAGATCTAGTGATGATGATCCAGATCAAGTGATGATCTAGATCTAGTGATGACAATCCAGATCGAGTGATGATCCAAATCCAAAGAAAAATGAATTGAAGATGAAGATGACTTGAAGAAGAAGTTGACTTGAAGATGAAGATGACAAGGACTCGATGATGATCCAGATGATACAGAGAAGAAGACTTGTGCTGATAAATTGTGTCGAGAGAATACCTTCCTAGTTAAGAGGGAGTGTTGATGTATTTGTAACTTCAGAATGTATTCACCTATATATCTTATGTATTGTACCCCAATTTTTATTCCGAGAAGTGTTTGTAATGTATTGGAGTCATGTCATGCCTCGATGTGCCTATCAGGAGATTCAATAATGTAAACAAGTCATGTCAAGTTATTATGGGTAACCCTCCTATTGATCAAGGGTGAAAGTCCCCACAGTTGTGGGGCCCTAGGGTTATTAAACTATCTTAGAGAAGTCTGCCCTAAGAGAGTTATTGTAAGTTGGGGAAATAGTCCCCACCATCTAAGTCAAGGTTAATCCTCCTTGTTGATCGGAGGGGAAAAGTCCCCACAATTGTGGGGCACTAGGGTTATTAGACTCTCCTAGAGATGTTGGCTTTAGTAAAGTAATTCTTAAGTTAGTCCGACATGATGGAGTGGACATTAAGTGAATGAAAGAATATAAATAGAGAGTGAGCCTCTCTATATATCACACACACACCCACTCATTGGGGTGCATGAGTGAGAGAGAAGAAGTTGGGATCAGAGAGAGAGACTACTGTCGTCGGGAGATCATCTTTATGTTTTCATGTTTTACTTTTGGTGTTGATTCTATCTCTGAGGAAGTTGCGGGGTTTTCTCCTTTATGGTTTCCCCGAGGAAAATATTTGTGTCTGTTATCTCTTGTGTTTGATTGTTGTGCTTGGTATTCTCTCAGTTAAGGATCCTAATATAATGCTAGCTTAAATGATAAAAATCTAACATACTGGTCATCTCATCATGCATCAGGTCGTTCATATGTACAACCTTTACCAACACCATAGAAACTAGATCCTGTATCTGTATAGTCGAGGTCCATGTGAAATCAAAACTCTACAATCAGCATCTTAACAAAATACTAAGGAACCTCATCATTATTTGGGAACTTCCCATATGCACACAGGAACCTCGAATAAATATGTGGTGCAATTAGTGGATCATTGAATGTTGCGATATTTAAACATTTTTTGTCTTTAGGACGCAAGTCAAAACATGAAAATATCATTTCTTTTGTGACAACTTTTTTTATTTCTTCAAACTTGTGGTGACCCATCACTGACAATAGCCTCCTACGCATCATATCATGAAAAATATGGGTTAGTGGTCCAACCCCAAGTTATTTCTCAATCAAACTATTCATATTGTGCAAAATAATATGGAGATAATTTTGAGTACCAACAGAGAGATTTGAACTCTCAAGTTCTACTCGTAATCTCGAGAAATGCTCCTTCATCTCTTCCACAGTCAGCATAACAATGTTTTCTTCCCAAGGAGTCTCCTCGTGAACATATCTAGAATGACTGTAAATAGGATCATATCTTTCATTGTGAGCATACTGATGCAATCGATGACCTCTCCTTGTCTCAAGAGGTGGATTGGGATCAAGAGCAGCAAACCCTATAAGAATTAAAATGCACGTGCAAGTACTAAAATCTATATCTATAATTTTTCAATCAAATTATACACATTTAAATAAAATGTGTTCATTATAAATACCTAATGGAACCTCTGCATTAGAATGAACATTGTGTGAAATAGAAATAAACTCTTCTGCCCCATCATTATTGTTAGAATGTCTAGAAGCCCCTGTACAAAACCAAAAATTGGCAATCACATGTAAGTTTACACGAAAAATCATGTAATTTTTCACAAATAAAACAGTCATGTCAAATAAAAATTCTAGTCAGAATATATGTAAACAATCTCTACTTGGTGATGGCGTCCTCTATGTTTGTCCACCGACCCCTGTAGACCCCTCTGACAGACGACTGTCATGGTGAGAGCCACCTCCTGTGCACAACAATATCTTAGAAAGATGTGTAAGAGAATATTTATGTTTATATAGACTTGAGCATGAATTGAATAACAATTCAATTTACCTAACGATGACCTTAGTGAGTGTCGGTGCATAGTAACCAAGTTTGCGTCACCCTAAAGCTATGAAGTTGTGAATGATAAGAATTTTCCACATATTAAAAACATGTCAAACGAGAATTACAGTCATAATGTATGTAAACATTTTCTACCTAGTGATGGCTTATTTGAAGAATAAGACACTAAACGTGTCCTCTGTGTTTGTCCACCGGCCCCTGTAGACCCCTCAGACAGACGTATGTCATGGTGAGAGCCACCACCTGTGCACAACAAGATCTTAGAAAGATGTGTAAAAGAATATTTATGTTTATATAGACTTGATCATGAATTGAATAACAAATGAATTTACCCGACAATGACCTCAGGGAGTGTCGCTACATAGTAGCCAAGTTTGCTTCACCCTAAAGCTATGAAGCTATTCATGATAAGACTTTTCCACAGATTAAAAAACATGTCAAATAAGAATTCTAGTTAGAATGTATGTAAACAATCTCTACCTAGCAATGGCATCCTCTGTGTTTCTCCACCGACCCCTGTAGACCCCTGAAACAGACGTTTGTCATGGTGAGAGCCACCACCTATGCACAACAAGATCTTAGAAATATGTGTAAAAGAATATTTATGTTTATATAGACTTAAGCATGAATTGAATAACAATTGAATTTACCTGGCGATGACCTCAGGGAGTGTCGCTGCATAGTAACCAAGTTTGCTTCACCCTGAAGCTGTGAAGATGTGCATGATAAGAATTTTTGACATGTTAAAAAATGTGTCAAACAAGAATTCTAGCCAAAATGTAAGTAAACAATCTCTACCTAGCGATGGCATCCTCTGTGTTTTTCCACCGGCCCCTGTAGACCCCTCAAACAGATGTCTATTATGGTGAGAGCCACCACCTATGCCCAACAATATCTTAGAAATATGTGTAAAAGTATATTTATGTTTGTATAGACTTGAGCATGAATTGAATAACAATTGAATTTACCTAACGATGAGCTCAAGGAGTGTCGCTACATAGTAGCCAAGTTTGCTTCACCCTGAAGCTGTGAAGTTGTGCATGATAAGACTTTTCCACATATCAAAAAACACGTCAAACAAGAATTCTAGTCATAATGTATGTAAACAGTCTCTACCTGGCGATGGCATCCTTTGTGTTTGTCCATCGACCCTCGTAGACCCCTTAGACAAACGTTTGTCATGGTGAGAGCCACCACCTACGCACAACAAGATATTAGAAATATGTGTAAAAGAATATTTATGTTTATATGGACTTAAGCATGAATTGAATAACAATTGAATTTACCTGACGATGACCTCAGGGAGTGTCGCTTCATAGTAACCAAGTTTGCTCCACCCTGAAGCTGTGAAGTTGTGCATGATAAGAATTTTCCACATATTAAAAAATGTGTCAAACAAGAATTCTAGTTAGAATGTATGTAAACAATGTCTACCTGGCGATGGCATCCTCTTTGTTTTTCCACCAGCCCCTGTAGACCCCTCAAACAGACGTTTGTCATTGTGAGAGACACCACCTGTGCACAGCAATATCTTAGAAATATGTGTAAAAGTATATTTATGTTTATATAGACTTGAGCATGAATTGAATAACAATTGAATTTACCTGATGATGACCTCAGGGAGTGTCGCTGCATAGTAGCCAAGTTTGCTTCACCTTGAAGCTATGAAGTTGTGCATGATAAGAATTTTCCACAGATTAATAAACATGTCAAATTTAACATTGCACACCTGTGCATGATGACAAATTCTCACATTAAAAGCATGTCAAAATGTGTCAAACAAGATAAATATATTTCATATTAACAATCAAATATACCTAACTGCATCACATGTCTTTGTCTAGCAATGATGGTACCATCACCAACATGTGTATATGTCTCTGGATGATCCTTGTGTCCTTGTTAAGGCAAAATGAGAAATCAACCATTTAATAAATATCTCCGGGAATTAGAAAATGCAACAAAATAAACTACAATGTAGTATCTCTATTGTTTGCAACAAATCTATCGCATTCAAGAGACAATAACAACCACAATTGTTTAACTATTAAAACATGGAGGTTTTCTGCAATGAATTCGTCATCCATGTGATCTACACAACAAGGTTGAGTTTACAAGATAAGATGGCTCAACTAAAGGACCAATTAGATGGTTGACTAAGCTTTCCACTGGTTTAAAAGTTAAGAAAGAACAAAAGACTAGTGTGCAAAACAAGGCATGGTTTAAGGATTTTGTTATGTGTCATATCCAATCTATGTTCACCTCATCTTCATCAATTCAAGGTAGTTGGTTAGATATTAGTGTTATATGAGATGGCCATATAACTAGATCAAGTAATGAAGAAAGTGAAAGTGTTTTATATGTGTAAATATTTCATCTTCTTAAACTTCTATGTATGTTGAGATATGCTCTATTGTGATTAATACTTGATATGAATATATGTTAAATACAGAAATATATATCTTCTATGAATGTAAGCTTGGAGCTTCTTTATCACTGTGGGTATAGATATAGATATTAATATAGATACAAATAGATTGGAAATTGGAAATTCCCTGTGAGAGCCACCAATGAAATCGTCAATTATCACCATAGATATGGATAGATAGATTCGAAACTGAACATTCGGTGTGACAACCACCAAGCCACCAACACTATGGAACCTGAAAGACGAGGCCTTGTTCAAATCTATTCAGATCGTTATGGATTAGGATTTGATATGAATGTATGCTAATAGTAGTGCTCGGTAAATTTATAAATAACAAAATACAACAATATATATCTTCTATAATTAGTATTGCAGTTCTAGACATAATATGAATCTGTGGAAAATACAAGCTAATGTAAACATTGTCCATAACTGCCATATCTAGGTAAAATAGGCCATGTATTAGTGTAATCTTCTGCATAACATGTATTTACAGAGCATCCTAGATGATTGAGTTATGAAGTTTGTAATTATGTGATTTTCATTAATATTTGCTTCTGCATAACTTGTGTTTGTTCTCGGTCTTGCTATAATATTTCTATGACTAGCATGCCCACATAATTGTTGTTGCTGGTAAAGCTCATTGTCATGGAATTTCACATATGACTTACATGTTCATAAGCCAATTTTTGAGGTATTACAACTATTGACTGAGGATAATATTATCCCTTGACATACTTGACTTTTTGACTGAGCACTTTGCATGCACATTCCAAGCATTATTAGATTGTTAACTGCTGGAGTGGACTGTTACTTGAGTTTTGGACTTGAAAGATCGGTTACTTAGGGACTACAATGATTAGGAAGAACCTAACCATACACTTGTCAATATTGATTAGACAAGGCAGTCTTCATAATCACCCCAAAATATGAGATATCAACATATTTCTACATAATGACGGTCTCTCACCAAAAAATGATAAGTGTGTCAATAAATTTTCTTTTATCAACCCACTCTACTCCAATCAATATGCACTTTTATCAAATAAAAACAACAAAATTAGAGAGCCTCCCCTTTTATTTGAATTTTAAATCGCTTAGCTTCTCAAATCTCCTTAGCCATGCACTTCTTACGTTAAACTCAAATCTCCTTAACCATGCACTTCTTAGCTTAAATTTATTAATAATTTTGTTTGGATTGGAGTTCAAACATTTAAAAATGCAATACTATTTTTTGCAGTAGAGATAGTTAATTGGTTATCTTTCATAACAACTATCAGTAAACCAAAATTTGGAATGCAATGCATGTATTGCAGCGATGGTAGGGGATTGAATGATGAATCCAAGCCAGACCTATTGAAATCGCCAATCTAGGCAGGCCATCCTTTACCATCAAGTTATGAATATACATGCTTCATCTGCAATACCATCATCACGATCAGAGATTGATAAATGTTATTCGAAGTTGAAAATCCTTCTGCTACATATATGAAACAAATTCCCTCTACCACTATGACACAAGAACTGAACTAATCACTTAACTAAACCTATAGCTATAACTAATGGTCAACACTAAATTATGGTTAAATTGGGCTTGAGTGTGCTTCTTGAACTCTAATAAGTTGGTGTGGGGGTGTTCCTTTATTGACCAGTGAGAGGGATTTATAACTTTCTCCTCGATGACCTTCATTTCACAATGTAGAACGTAATAGTAAATACGTATATTAGCCGTTACTAGTCTTTTATTGGAGCATTTATAAGTTTCCATGTAAATTTTTATTCTGTTATGATTTTATGTGATCTTTGTCTATGGTTCATACTTGATACGTCTATACTCTAGTTAGTAGTACTCATTTAAAATTTTATATTTAGAATGAGGATAAAGATATTTACATCAGTTTAGGAAGCTTAAGTGTTGCCTATGAGATTTATTACTTGTCTAATAGAGACAAGAGTAGTTAACATGTCAGGATTAGCTCCAATCTTCGGTGAATCAATATATAAAAATAGAAAAATACCTAATCTATCCATGGTATGTGCTGCTAAACTAGCTTCAAAGGATGAGATTTATACTGACTGAGTTTGGAAGGGTCTTCAGTACAAGTTTTATATCCTTCTCTGTAAACAAAAGAGGCCTATAAGTTGAATGGTACTCCAAATATCCTTGCCATGAAGTCCAGTCATTGTTTTGTCTCCAGTGACTGCCCCTTCCCAATAAAGTGGCCCCACAAACAACATTGATTATTGTACTGTGATACTTCCAAAAGAGCTGGGACACAGTGCAACTCTAGAAGGTATGTTTCATTTTGTCCTTGGTTTAGAAAACCATGCAAAGTAGATCCTCTTATGCTATTTGGCTTGGCTTTAATACCCATATTCAAATATATTGTCATCCATCCTAGCAAACAGATTGAAAACAATATATAATTTTCTATATAAATGGACATATTTAAACCATCTATCCTCCCTATGTTCCAGAAACCTTCTTCTATTGAGTATCTCTGCAATACTATGGCTTGGTCTATTCTTCTTGTACAACTTTTTAGTAACATAGTTTAATAACAGTTTATTGTGGATCTCTTTCCTGTCCCCTGAGATGGGCCATGGATCATCTATTTGCATCTTGAATAGATTGGATTCATTGATTCTTTTGTATATATCCAAGAAGTATTTGTTGTCAGAAGTAGGGAAGCATTGTGTGTTGTTAATTAACTTCCAGTTTAGTGAATATTGTGTGCTCTCATCCTATAGATATCCTCCCCATATGTGAAAACCACTCCTAAATAGTATTTTCCTTGAATAGCTTGCAAGGAGGTCTACATGTCCTCTTTGTGTTCATATCAGACATCTTCTAAAGTTAAGCATGTAAATAAGTACTTCTCTCTTTTGTGTGCACTCACATTAATTATTCTTATTTATTTTTAGTACTTGTTGTTGGCACAATTTATGTGCATTCAGTGTTCATGCATCTTCATGTTATTGTTATAACATATTTCCTACCTCCAATCAATCAAACATGTTCCAACGTTAGGACATAATCGAGTAGATTATCAAATGTGCAAAGCTGTCATCTTTTATCTAAGTTGAAGGGATTCTACAGATAGTAAAGCAAAACATAGAAAGTTAAACACACATATAGGCACATGAATTATGTAAAAGATAAAATAACATTATAATCAGAATGGGATGGATGAAGAAAAAAGGGTGTTCTATCCAATTAGATATTGCACATAGTGGATTTAATGCCTGACATGGAAATGGAGGAAAAGATGAATGCTGTGGGTTGGGAAACATCCCCAAGAATGATGAAAAAGACGATTTTTCTGACCAACTAGATATGGAACATAGTGGATTTAATGCCTGGCATGGAAATGGAGGAAAAGATGAATGCTTTTGTTTTGGGAAAAGTCACCAACAATTATGATAAAAACTAATTTAGAGACGATGTAAGAATGATAAAAATTAAAGAGCTAATTAAAATGAGGGACTAGAAAGTACAAGAATTTATAGCCAAGAAAGATACAAAAATGAGTGTATAAAATATTGCAAAATGAAATGGCATAAACTATACAAATGGGCTAAATCTATAGCATGAGAGTTATGCACCACAATACCACAAGGAAGGAGAGAGTGGAGTCATCACTCAGTTTTATGGAAAATTTGAGAAACCTTGGGAAGATTATTAGTTTTCTAGGGTTGTAGATTCATTAGGGTACTTTGATTAGGATCTCTGACGGGTTAATAACAATAAATAAACAAAGGAAATGTAACTAGCCTAGTGTTAATTTATAAATATATCCTTTGGTGAGCTAATTAATGTGAGTGTTGGAAATGAAAGAGAGGATAAATGGAAGGAACTCACTCAGAAGAACATTGTTGTAGGAGTTGAAGCTACTTGGGATAAATATGAGAGTTGTGACAAGCCTCTAAGAGATTGTTCCACCTCTCCAACAAACCTACACACAATGCAATCCTATAGCAAAACAAACTTGTACCAGGGAAGGATCAAGTTATTTGGAATAGCTTAAAGGAGGAACACCTCCTTGGTGAGGGTGGAAAATAAGGGGGTGAGAAGGTAATGAGGTAATCCTAGAGGTAAACCACTCATCACAATTAAAGTTTTATGGATATGGTTTTATGTCTACATCTTGAGAGGTCACATTGAGAGATCATATAAGGTAAGCAAGAGGCTCATGGAAATTGGGAGACACATAACAGTATGCTTGAAATGGAAGGAGTGCACTTAAGTCTTCCAATGTAATTTTGGGGTGGGGGGAAGGTATGGTATTAATAGGTTGAAGAGGATAAGTTTGTCTTGAGTAAACTTACAATTGATATGTCTTAGATTGTTTACAAGTATAGAGGGGCGAAATTGGATTGGGGTAGATTGTAATCCTTTCTCAGAAAAAGAAGAGTTCTTTCATTGAAGAACACAATATTCATATGTGTTGTAAGTGTTGCATTTGTGATATTGCACTACTTACATGAGCTAGGGAAAGGGTTATAACCTAAGCCTTTGCAATTAGTTGTATGGGTACTTTTTTCGAAGGGGGGAACCTCATGCTCTTCATGCTACATGGATGGAGCTATGTAGGACTCTAGAGGTGGTGGGATTTGAGGAAAGACTTAAGGTTTCTCTTAGTAAACATATTGATGGGGGGAGTATTTCCTAAGAGAGCATTTAATGTCTACAAGTTCTCTAAGGATTCTTTCTTCAAGTTGTTTCATGAAGGCATGAGTTCTTCACATGTTCTACACAAGTAAGATTGTTGTATTTTTTATTGGCTAGGAGAGGGACAAGTTGTATGATAAAAATGGTTTGAAACAATTAAGGGTGTCATGTTGGGAGGAAGTGGTGGATATACCTTCATACACCTATTAGCTTCTCTTATCAATCAATTAGATAGCTTCTCCTATAAATAAATTAATAGAACTTAGACCCTTTAGCAATTCATATAGATCATAAGGTAGAAGTTAGGTCTTATTCATAACAAGTATATAGAGGTCTTTCAATCAACTATTAAAAGGGTCTTACCTTCCATCGCTACATGCAAGTTTCAGTAACGTGGAAATATAGTTGAAAGTAAAGTTGCAACAGCATTTGAAGGCAAGGTGAAAGGGCTTTAGTAGCCCATGGATAGAAAATTCATTAACTCATATTTGACGAATGACTCGGCATTCTTCCCCCTACTTGATGAAACCAATTTGCAAAACATGATGCAATGTCTTGAGGTCTTTTATAAAGCTTCCAGAGAGTTAATACTAGGACAAATAAATTAAAAAAATAATCCCTTCCTTTGTATACAATTACGAGGATATATTTTGGCATTACATCAGTCATCATAAGTCAATCTTTCAGTATTTATAGGCTTTGAATTGGTGTTAGTTACACATCTGTGCAAAGAAAGGGTTTGAATTGACTGTCCTCTTCGTGTGGTCTTTCCCTTCGTCTTCGTGTGTGCCAAGTCATTCCCTTTGTCTTCCCTTCGTTCCCATGGTCCTTCCCTTCCCTTCAGTGTTTCAGTGTCCTCTAGGTTTGAATGACAGACAGCGGCTGACGCTGAACAATGACACACATCGACTGGCGGGGGGGGTTTGCATTTATATAGTTAAACATTTCTCGACCAAGAATTTAAAAGGAATCTAAACTCTCAAACGAGAAACTTATCCGAGAGTTTAATATCAAAAATATGGTTATAGTCTCGGACAAGAAAGTTTAATATTCTAAACCGAAAAATGATCTAACTATGGAAGAACTCTCGGACGAGAGAATTTTAACCATGGTTAATTTCTTGTCCAAGAAATATTACAACTCTCAGCCAAAAACATATGTTGACTTTTTTCTCGACTAAGAATTGGAAATTATAATAAATAAATAAACAATTGTCACAAAATTGTTTCCCAACTTTGTGTTTTCACCCCATAGTCAATGTGTTATAGGTGGGAGGGGAATTTGTTCCCTAAAATGTTCTCACCTAAAACTATTATTTAAGTATATTGTAATATAGATGTAGTGACTTGTGTTCTATAAAATTAGATACCCATTCAACTCATGATGAAAATGGGCAGATATTACCAAAATTTGTACCACTTAATTTGAAGACACAAGTAATAAAAAATAAAGTTGAATAATGGAACAAACCCTATTGTAGAGTGGTATTCGTTATTTTGTTTAGATTTGTTAGGGGAGTTGACAATTATATACTAAATAGACCATGTGGGAATGCATTTTAGGGTTATAATAAATACTTGGTACATGTAAGGCGGAGTTCTCCAAGAATAATGTCGATAACCATCTTTGGAGTTTAGAGTTGTCTAATATATGTTTTTTTTTCCTATGGAAAATGTCCTCGGGGAAATCTTATAAGTGCTTCCTCACATTATGTAAATGACACATAAGATAAATGTCACCATAGTACATGTACTCATAAAGTAGAGGGACTTTATGGACTTCAATCCATTACCTCTCGACAATCTCCACTTTGAAACTAGTTTGTTCACTTCTAAATTTCTACACAGTGCAAATCCATAATCTTGCACACAATAGTTTGTTCAAATTGAATGAGTCAACCCATTAGGTTAATTAGTATGTTTTATTCATACATATTTACTATTTATAACATCTAAATTTTTATTAGCTCACAAGCAAGGGCCTTAAGATTTCTTTCACCGAAAGTGGGAGATAGCCTTGCTTGACAACTTTGTTGGGTAAATGAAGTTTCCTTCTCCAAGAAAATGTTGCACGGTAATGTCTACCAAGTAAGGAGGGCAAAGGAAATTTCCTTTACTCAGCAAATTCCCTAGTGAATATTTGCCTAACAATAAATTTAAATAATTTATTAATTTTTTATGAGTTTTGTTCTATGTTGGCTTCCCATCAATGACAATTATGTAGTGCGATGCCTCTATACTTGGAGATTCCTCAAGAAAACCATATTGTCAAAGCAATGCACAAGCTCTTCTCTACAGAGTTTGTTCATTTGACTTAGCTCACAAGCAACCCACCCTTCAACTCATATGGGTAAGTTATTCACCGTGACTTACAAAGAACCTCAATTAACAATACTAAAAACAAGCATGCGAGAGCTTGAACTCATATAGAAAATATTATAATGCTCCATCACAATCACTCGAACTAGAATTAATATAATCAGTACATTGCATTTACCGTGGAAATTAAATAAAACTAACATTATTGTTTTCAAAGAAAAAAAAATCATCTTTATTACCAAAATAAAAATAAAAAGACACTCGTGAGATGTAGTGAGCACATACATACTAGCTTGGCTTTGTTGTGTCAAATATTTGACATTACCGAATTGTTTGTAATTGAGTTTGTGACCTCTACCTTGTGATTTAGAATTGATAATATGCTTCAAGTCACAAAATTTAAAACCTTTCCCACTGCCTTTTCCACATAAAGTTATGGCAACAATCCAAAAAATAAATTAGAGTCTTCAGGTTTTAAAAGAAATCACCTAAAATTTAGTATAGGTTGCCTCACAAGAACATCCCCTTCTTGGAAAGTAGTATAATGTACGGTACTTAGACTCAAAAGTATTTAAAAACCTTATTATTTCATTTAATAATAAAATATAATTTAATTTCATAATGGATTAAAAACTATAAATAACTATAAAATTAATAAGTAAAATTAAACATATTGGTTTTCATGCCTACCCAAAGAAATGATGAATATGAATGTGGAATCTGCCTTAAATTTTGTTTTGAAGCTCAATGTTTCGAGCCACTAGTTGGGCTCATCATCAGGAGCTAAGTGTTGATCCAATTCAAGACAATTTGGTGAATTTTTGTATTTGACAATATTAAACATATTCTCAAATACAAAACAAATTTAACCATGCACTAAAATAAGCTTCATCAATGTATTAAGTATTTTATGATGTTATAAAAGTATATTAAACAAGTATTGAAATTTGAAGTTGAAATATAAGTTATAGTAAATTTTACAAAATTATAATTTTAAATTTGGAAATTATGTTATCTTGAACTTGGAAATTTATATGTTAAAATGAAATTGCTTATATTGAATTATATTTACTAATCATTTTAATCATGTCAATTCAATAATATTCAATTGTGGTTGAGTACTTTATAAACCAGCCTAGATCCAAATCCTAGACTCTATCAAGGGTCGAGAGGGATCAATCTCTGGAGGTGCAAACCTATTGGACAACTTCTTTTTTTCCAGTGCAATACCTTAGGAGAGGTTTATTTATTGCATTTTTTATTTATTGCCTTTTTTTATTTATGTATTTCCTTTTTTGTTTATTTATTAATATATGTGCCTTTGGATGAAAATATAAAATATGTTTTTAATGAGAATTTGACTTTGTGTTTATATATTTTTAACACCCCATGGTTTTTCTCAAACCACCATCAATTAAACTAATGGTATAATCAAATATTTATATATTTTCAACACCCAAGGCAGCCCATGGTTTCTGCAAACCACCATCAATTAAAATAATGGTATAATCAAATATTTATATATTTTCAATACCCAAGGCAGCTCATGGTTTCTCCCAAACCACCATCAATTAAACTTTGTTTAAAAGAGAAAATCATTTGCACTAGTAGTTGGGCAAGTAATTTGCACCTGAAAAGCATTTACACGAGTTGGGCAATAAATTTTTATTTGCTTATTTATTGTCTTTTTATTTATTTATTTCATATCAATCTTATTATTTATTTGTTTCATATCAATATCCTTTCTTTGAAAATAGCAATTGGACAAGTAAATGTGAATTGCAACTCAAAATCAAATATTGTTGTTGCAAAACCATATTTAGAAACACAAAATTGAAGAGCAAAAGAGGGGCTTGTATTCATTTCTTGCTTCATTGAGAGGAGTATACCACACTCAAAAAAAAATGGAACAAAGATAAGTTGCAGTAGCCATCCCTAAAAGATGGCCACCATAGGTTCTGTTATGGCAGTCGTTTACACCATCGTCGCAAAATGGTGTCAACTCCTCATCGATAAGAAAGTATCATGGGGCTTGATGACAAATACGATGACAATTGTAACACCCCGGTTTTGACCCCGTTTGCATTAAAAATGTATATGATGTAAATATTGTATTTAATCGTGGTGTGGAAATAAAGGCAAAAGCCCCACCATCGATTTAGTGTTTTATGTTTTGACGATTAAAATCGATGCCAATTTTATTCCATGCTAGCCAAGCACATTATATGTTGGACATCATGTAAATATGCAATTTAATTAAAATACCCACAACCAGCTATGTCAATGCAACAATTAATGAGATGGGGGCATGATTTCCTAAGGATAAGGAGGGGGGGTTATTTAACCTCTGATCCAATGGGGAAAAGCCAAATGTCAAAGGAAGAACCCATCAAGTTGTCAACTACCTTTCTTGTCTTATTCACCCAATCATTTATTACTACCAAAAATTGGTTGAGTTGGTTATCGCATGGGATGGGCAAGGTATGGCAGTCCAAATTCGAATTGGGAAGAGCACCCATTTTTGGAAAACATGTTTTGACTCCTTGGGCATGTAAAAACCCAAAAATTGTTGCTCATTTCCTCATGCATTCACGTTGTTGTCTTCCCCACGTTTTTGGAGCTGCTGTGCATTTTTCTCCATGGACGTTTTTGCAGTGTTCTTCATTTTTCCCATGGCTGGGAAGTGGTTTTGTTAACTTTTAGTGGTTGGGATCTCTGTTGGGCGTTTTTGTGTGGTTTCTACATTCCCACGGTTTGAAAATTTCGTGTTTTCAGTGTTGTACAGTCAATGGGGGACAAATCCACGAATTTAGGGACTGAGGTAGTCTTTTTTTCCCCCGTGAAGCCATAGAATATTTCTGGAAATTGAATTGCTCCCCCAGGGTCGCTTTTCCCCATTTGCAAATTCGTTTTTGCCTCCCAAGTTGTTTTTCTTCAACCCATAATTTTGTATTTGCTATGTGTGCATATTTTTCTTTGATCTGAACTGGTTGGGAGTGGAATTGGGTTTGAACTAGCTTGATAAACCTAGTGTATGAAGGAACTTCACAGACAGATCTAGAGGGGTTGGTTTTCTTCTTTGCACATCCTGAATAGCACTAGAATGGAAGGCATAGCCTGAGGGACTGTTTAGAAAAGAAGGGGATGCTTCCTTGTGTTGGGTGTGTAGATGTTTAGAAGTCAAGCCAGATCTGGTGCAGGTGTCCATAGCTCTATGATTGAGCTCACTAGCTTATCAATTCAGCCTTCCACCTCCCTAGCAGCCCGATAAACCCAACTGTGTTTGGCTTGGCTGAATTTTGATATACCTTTCGCTATGTGTGAGCCTGCTAGTGTTCCCTTATTCCTTGTGGCAATCATGCCCATCTCGAGGGTGGCAGTGCTGCTGAGAGATTGATGAGCACACTGGCCTATGGTTGGGTGGAACGTTGCAGCGACATAGTTGGTTGTGGGACAAGCTTCTTTTAAGATAAGTATTCTTGTCTATTTTATTTCACAACTGTATGTGTTTATGAATTAATATGAACATGCTTAAATCCGTTGAATGGAATGTATTTTGCTTCCGTTGTATGTTAATGATTTATGCATCTATGTATGTATGTTCTATTTCATTACATTTTTAATTTACATTATGGAGCTTAGATTTCCCGGATTAGATAGCACCATGGTCGCGTTCTCTCTTTGGTGGACAGGAGAGGACATGACAACAGCCATTAAACATAAATCATGGCCTATAATGGCTCAAAATATTGAAGTTGCAACAGAACAATTATTGTTGTTGTGAGAGGCATTTGCATCCACGTCAAAAAAATTGAAAAAATTGGATGTCTTGAAGGTTAGGTCTTGTTGTGTAGAACATAGAAATTGTCATGGGAATAAAATTAGACAAGCCGCAACCCTGCCAATTCATGTGCTTGCATAAGCAAAGACCCTGCTCACATAAGCAAAGACCTTGGAAATTTTTATTTGGGAACCCTCGCTCCACGAGCCCGCAATCAATCGACACATTATCGAATACATCAATGACAACTTGGTGAAGAGACACTAAGCACAATACAAAAATTGATTTGAGCCCAATTTGGGTGGCCACATAAATGAAGAATCTTTCACAAACCCACAACCATAAACCCCATCAAAATTCACACAACAAAAAAACTACAAACCCTATCATAATTCGTAGCACAAGCAACAAACAACCGAAGGAAACACAAATTACTTGGAGGAAAAAAATAATATTGAAATGAAAATGATGTGGTTGAACCAATAAAAAAAAAGTTACATAATGTCATAACATGGAAATTTCAAAAACATGAGTTTCAAAACCATCAAAAACATGTTTATCCATTATATATTTTGTTCATTTCTATTTCCATAAGTTCTAATATATTGTCCACCTAAAAAAATACATTGACAATACTTACGAAAAATTAATACTAAGTGAAAACATGCCCATTATGGTCTTTCTGAATTGTTGTATCTTTAATTCCTAGACCTTTAATTCCTTGCTCAAATTACATAATGTCCACACGTTCCTTTCTAGGTTGTTGCACTGTTAAATCTTCAAACATGTTCTCTTGGACCGAACCAATGGATTAAAAAGGATGCCCCACTAGAAACTGGGAGTTGCAGGTGAATACTAGGATAACATTAAAATGCATCACTATATCAGTCACAACCTTATCAATCCTTTGTTAATGCTCTCCTATTTTTGTTTTTAAGTATGCTTTCTTGACTAATTGACTCTCCATTTGAATACTAATGAATGAATTTGATTTATGTAAAGCATCCAATTAATTGTTCATACTTCTTAGAACCTTTGAAAATCAGTTACTCCACAATTAGAACAACTCCCATAATGTATATTCTCTGCCATGGCTAACCTACATAAAGGAAATTTTAACAAATCCCACCAGTGCTTACCTCTAAATCCAACCTCATTGAATCCTTCATAACAAAAGGTGTTTGAAACAAAAGCTCTACAACCAGCAAGGCAAGCCCAAATGACTCACACCACAAGTTTGGGCTAAGCCTTATCCTCCACTATATCCAAGCCACAAGCTGATAAAAAACATTAGGGTAAGGTAAACCCCAAATTAGCCAAAAGCAACATCGAGAAACAAGAAACCCACCCATACAAAATCCCACATGTGCCATGAAATCTCATCATGTCTAAGTTATTGCACCAACCATGCATACAACATCATAAGTGTGAGAGGAATAGGAAGGATCAAGGAGGTTTTATGACTATATCCTTAAGCCTCCTCCAAGGGAAAGCGTCATAACTATGTCAATCCATGCCATGCAAATGACATAGATGATTCATGCTAATGAGATTCTTAAGGGATTAATAAAATTTTGGGACTGCCTCCATTTTGTATTAAGACCCCTTTGTACAAATAAACAATGACTTTAACTAATCCATCCACCTAAGAGTTAGATGCATGACATATGTGAAAAACTCAATTGCATCAAATCAAGGAAGAAGTTGTTTGATCCTTTCCATCATTCAAGACAATTTTGATCCACGTTCAACTCTGGCGAAGAGCATAGCAATAATAATAGTTTGAGCGCAGAGCAAAGATAGTCCAAGATACAAAGCATGTATCTATGTCTGATTATTATACCAATCCCCAAGCATATGTCATTTTTTGTTTTCTTTTAGGGCAAAAAGGCACCCTCTACCCTCACACCTACCACCCCTACGTCACCTTCTATTTATCCAATCAAATACTTGCTAAATAATTTTTTGATTTTAGAACAAAACATTTTAATAATAAATTGTTTAGAAAATATGTAAATTTTGAATAATTTGTTTTTGTAACCCATACAATTAATATAAATAAATAAATAAGAGTAATTTCAATAGGTATTTACTAATAAGTGAATATGCCACAAAGTGACTAGTCATTGCCAAATATAAAAAATAAGAAAATAAATAAATAAGCTCTAAATTGAACATAGAAAATGACGAGAATAACAAGAAAATAATTTATAAAATTCATCACATCAGTAAATACTTGTCCCCATTAAAACATTAAAATAATAAAAATACATAGAATTGGTCATATTAAACTCAAAACATCATATGAAACACAATTACTTTTTTTTTAATAAATAAAAGTCAACAATGTCATGTTAATAAATAATTGTCCTCATAAAAACATTATAATAAAAATACATATAATTAATCACATCAAACTCAAAAAGCATATGTAATAAGATCAAAATAATAATAATAATAATAAATAAAAGTCAACAATATCATGTGAAGGTTGCGACATGACACTTTTAGAAAAATGCATATTAAATATTTTTACTTTTATTTTTTATATTTAAAAATTAAAATCCTACTCATGAATTTATGTCCCGTCAATAACCTCTTTAACCAAAATTTTGAAATTTATTTTTTATTTTCTAAAATTTATTTTGATCTTGAAAAAATCAATTTAATAAATTGCTTTTAAAAATATTTAAAAACTTTACAAAAATCTATAACATAGACATAAATTAATGTAAACTCAAAGCACTTTGTTTGTAAATGTTATACTTTCTCTCTAGCATAGATTAATGATGATGATGATGGTTAACATCCATTAAGACCAAATTTGGTCTATCTAACCACGGACCACCTCGTTACACTTAAGAACATTACAGAGGAATGACTTAATAATAAGTCTAACCTATTTTGTTGCTTTGTGGATTTTAGAAAAGATTTTGATACATTGCCTAGAAATAACCTGTGGAATAGGCTAGAGAAGCTTAAGGTTCCTTTTGAGTTGAAAGATGTCGATGTAAGGTTATACGAAAATGTCATTGCCAAGTTTAAGAATAATGAGGGGTGGACAAAATATATAAATTGTAATATTGGAGTTAAACAATGGTGCCCCCTCTCCCCTACCCTTTTTGGCATTTACATTGATAAGCTAGAAAAGTGTTTAGAAGAAGCAGGTTGCGCCGGTACAATCTTAGCTGGGATAGTTATCATCCTCCTACTTTATGTTGATGATATTGTTCTTATGCCAAGGTGTCCTTATGATCTCGATAAGCAATTAAGAATTCTTAAAGATTTTTGCTCTAACATGGGTATGATTGTTAACACCGACAAGACAAAAATCACGATTATAAAATCTAAGAAAGACACCTATGCAAATGTTATTTATGATAATCGAAATCTAGAGGAAGTGACTTCTTACAAGTATCTCAGAATTAATATTCATAACAAGCTCAATTGGAACTATAGCATTGAGAAAATGATTAATGGAGGATGGAAAGTTTATTTTGGTCTTGAAAATAACAGTAAATCAACCAATATGGTCATGTGGGATAAAAAGAAGTTCCTCTTTGAAACTCTTGTCATCCTTGTTATCTTGTATGATTGTGAAGTATGGAGGTGCAACACTTCTATAGAATCTTGGAGGAAGGTTGAGCAAATCCAAAAGCGGTTTATAACTTATAACCTCAAAATTAAAAGCACTGCGCCTTATCCTATTCTCCTCATAGAAGTGGGTCTTTCCCCCATCGAGAGCATTGCTATGACTAGGTACCTTATGTACAAGCATAAGATAAATAACATGGGAAACAAGAGACTTCCTAAAATTGTTTTAAACTCAAGTCTAAACCAACTACACCTCAAGCGATGTTGGTGTAAAGATACCATGGCTTGGTTATAATGAAAACAACGGTTTGCAAAACATTGATAATGTCAAAAATATTATTACTTATAAGTTTAAAGAGAAATTATGGTGTGAAGAAAATTTAGCGGTTAAGAGAGAATTAAGATACTATAAGGAGGTCACTAATCCTAATTTGGAAGATCAAAAGAATCTCTCAGTAGTAATTAGCTCACGAAATAAAATTAATATAGCCAAGATTAGAACAAACTCTCATGAACTCCATAGCAAAACAGGGCATTGGTCTATTCCTAAAACTCCATGGACGAAAAGGGTTTGCCATCTGTGTGATTCTATGAGTGTTGAGGATGAAAATCACTTTCTCTTAGAGTGCCTTGCTTATACCCACATTAGATGTGAGTTTCATAGTATGTGCTACAATACAAACCTTTATAACCTTCTAACTTGCCAAAAATATAGTGAGCTTTGAAAGCTTCTTAGAAAGCTTTTTGAGCACAGGAACAAGATTTTAAAGTAAACCAAGTATTATCCTTCTTAAGGTATGATAGACCAAAGTTGGTCTCGGTGGACGTTAATCGTCATCATCATCATCATCATCAAGAGAAAATACGAGAAAGAAATTATTTTGTTTGTTTTAAAATATAATTCCCATGTTCAAAAAGCTTAAAGAGAAGTATTCCTAACTCACCGTAGTTTTGAGGAGTTAGAAGGCTAGAAAGGTTTGTATTGGAGCAAATATTATGCAACTGAGATCTAATGTGGATGTATGTAGGGAATTCTAAGATAAAGCGATTTTCATCCTCCAATAATTTATATATAACATAGTCTACCACACTATTGTCAAGACCATGAATACAAGTCATCCAACTAGAATTTGGCCACTTCATTAGTCCGTTGTAAATAATAAGCTCTTGAACACTACAAATTTTGACTACCTCGAAACCGAACAAATTTTCACCTAGATATCCAGTACTTCTTTTCTATCTACTAGTTGAAACAAGGTCTTCATCTAACCAAAGAGGATTATGGTTGGAATAATTGCTTAAAAGAATATCTTGGTTACTTGAGGTTCGAGCATTGAAACCCCCCATTAAGAGGATATTTCCTACATTCCTATGACTAGAAATATCATGCTCTAAGCCATTATAAGGACAATCTTAATCTAAATTGCATTTCTTATAAAAGATAGAATTAATAGGGGAAAAACAACATATTGATATGCAAGTTTTTTTAGCAGTAATGTTTGTAATCTCCAACCAGATATATTGGTTAAAAGGATATTTCTTATAAAGTCTAGCCTTGGAGAGATGTTTTTTCTAATGTATCAAGATATGCTTTCAATGCCTCCATGATAGGATCGTTTGTGCCATATCAACCATAGGACAAAACCTTTTATGTTAAGGGCCTAAGATTCTTTGTGCTCCTAAGTTTCAATGAGAAATATAAGATCAATTTCACTCAATATCCAACTTAACTTGGGGAAAGTTTTTTTAGCAGTAATGTTTGTAATCTCCAACTAGATATATTGGTTAAAAGGATCTTTATTATAAATTCTAACATGGGGAGAGATATTTTCTAATGCAGCAATCTATGCCTCTAATGCCTCTACAATAGGATCACTTGTTCCATATCAACCATAGGACAAAACCTTCTATGTTAGGGACCTAAGATTGTTTGTGGTCCTATGTTTTAATGAGCAATATAATATCAATTTCTCTCAATATCCAACTTAACTTGGGGCCTTTATTCCATGGAAATTCCCAACATTTCCAAGAGAGGATCCCCAGTGTGAAAAATGGTTATATATTAGTATCTTTTTGGTCTTGATCTTGAATGACAACTTTTCTACTTCTAATGATTGCCCATTTTCCTTATTTCCTAGATTATTTTATCTTTTGAACCTCATTTTTTAATTCAGCTTGATCTTCTGGAATGAGATATTCATTTATGAATATTCCTGACCCTTCTAAACCCAAGGTTTTTCTGAGTATGTCATATTTATAGTTAGTAGAGCTAACCTTAACCTAGATTAGTCTATATTTATTCTCAATTAGTTTTCCCAACCTCTTTGCTTTTGTGAGACATGTAGTTTCAATCTATAACTTATTATGTAGCTCTGCCTTGACTACAACTAGTGTATCCTCATCTATCTCTTTCTTCAAACCAAAAAATACAAGGTTCAAGGCTCTTTTGCTACGCCCATGGTATAATTTGATCAAGTTAGTCATTTTCTCTTTAATGGGTTTGATATCTAATTTACCTTTCAAGTACATACTCGTATTTACCTTTTCTTCTATATCTTTAATCTCGTCCTTCATCTAAATATTTTCTAAAGTATCAACATCTCCTTGATGGGTTGATTTCATTTCTTGACTTAAGCTTAATCTCCATTGACTTAAGCTTATTCTCCAACATTTTTATCTTATAGTCTATTTGTTTTTTAATCATATCTTACGAGGATGCAAATTTATTATCAAGCATGGATTCTAACTTTTTCTAAAATTTAACATCTCTATTTTCCCTACTTTTCTCTAATGAATCCATGTGATCATAAATGTTCTGCAAGATAACTGTGCTAGGTCTCCCTTTGAGAATCTTTGATAACTACAGTGAATTGATCATACTTGTGAATGTGAGCAATAAACATATATGGACTAAGAGAGAGATAAAGGAACTTGTGCACCTGGCTTCATTTCAACTTTGCAATTTGTTGTAACTTTGTTGCCACCACAAATGCTGAAATGACCTAACCGCAAAACACGCATGGATACCTTAGTAGTAAAGGTGAATGAAGCCTTCGTGCATGCCTAAGTGATAAAGCTATTTGTAATTGAGCTTAGAATATGTTGCAAAGAGGTAGAGAAGCCGCAAATAAAGAACGGCCAAATAAACCAATCCCCTAGCCACAATGAGAATGCCCAGATCCATAAAGGGAATGCCTAGATCCACTGAGAGAATTTACAACCAAATCCACAGAGAGAATTCCCAAATCTATAGAGAATACAATGCCCATATCCACATAGAGAATGTCGCCTACATATTGTTGTGGTTTACATTGCCTAGACCCGCAGAGAGAATGTCCTAGCCGCAGAGAAAATGCCCAAATCCACAAAAGGAATGCTCAAATCCACATAGAGAATACACATACATAAATATAAAAACCAAACATAAATACAAAAAATATAAACATCATAAATATTATAGCATTTATTTCCAATAGAAAAAAAAAACTATAACTTGATATTCTAAGATTGAATATAAGTTATAATAACTTTTACAAAACCTTAGTAAAAAAATATAAAGAGAAATGCAAAACATAAAACACATTAGTAAAAATATAGAGAGAAATGCAAAACATAAAGCACATTAATAGAATCAAGGAAATACAAGGTAGAGAATATAATGTTTTTAGAAGCTTCTCAAGTGTCATTCAAAAAGTCTCCGAACACCACATATAAAAAATGACCTTCGTAAGGG